>JAIPMN010005764.1:14185-39219 GCA_020650975.1 Apostichopus californicus
AAGTCAAATAATGGTCACTGATGATCCCCAAATAAGCTAGAAAGTCAAATAATGGTCACTGATGATCCCCAAATAAGCTAGAAAGTCAAATAGTGGTCACTGATGATCCAACTTCAACAAGCATTTTACTACCACCAGGAAAGTTTTTTTTTTTTTTGACATAATTTAGAGATGCAGAATTGCCGGGAAGGAACTTCTAGCAATATTTAGCATGCTAAAATTTGAGACTAATACTGATGACATTTAATGGTTATCAAACCATATCCCCAAAAAATATATTTAAATTGGGAAATTTACAAAATTTCATTCATCAATAGAAATAAAATTTTGAAATCTCAAGCTAATGATCTACATTACTATGGTAAAATTTGAATTTAAAAGTTGATCCAAATCAGCTATAAAATCTTTTTTTTTTTTTTGGCACTGATCACAATCTGTTAAACAGTTGTCTATATGTGAACATCTGAACAAACGGTCACAGCAAAATGTTACACATGTAGCGAGGAACGGTGTCACTCCTTGGTGTGACTTTCACAAAATGTAGCAAACCCAAATCTTATAAAATATGGAGAACTACAAAATATTAAAAATAATGATCACAGAATTTACTTTCATAAAATATCAAAAATTATTACCAAACAGAGAATTAATTATGTATACTGTAATCCATATATTCCTGGGAGTCTTCTCAGTTAAAAGACACCAACTTACTTACCGAGGTGGAAGCCATTGTCGGATGCGAAGAAAATGAAGGTCGAATTCAAGAGGGTTAAGTTCTCCAGGGTAGTTATGAGATCGGAGACCATATCGTCGACGGAGAGTAGCGTTCTCCATCTATCAGAAAGCAGACGAGGAAGAAAACAAAACTGCATCAAATTTAAAAATCTGCTCAAATTCTTCTCTAAATCTCTATGACCCGACTGACATAATTCTGCGAGCAACATTCCATCCTGGTTTGCAAGACGAAGAACACCGAATGTATAAAACAAACTAGAGCACTAATGGTGCAGAAGCTCATACCTATTCGAGCTTAAAAATGTAGGGCCCACAAAACTTTATGGCCCACCATAATTCAGATGCCACCAATTTTGGGCCCATGAGGTCAAACAGTTTAGGTTCAAAGACAATTTTGAGCTCCCCCCCTGTTCCCCCTCCATAAACAAGGCGGTTCTCAAACCTCTAACAGCCACTAACAGCCTCTGCAGAGCTTAACCACAAATGTAAACAAACACTGCAAAGACTGGGAGACAAATTAAAGGAGCTTTGGAAAAAGGTGAATGCTCAAATTTTTTTAAACAATGGGGATTAATTGTAATTAATTAACTTTTGACCAAAAATTTTTCGGCATCACCTTATTCATACACAATCCAACAATCATCAGTTCAACTTTGAATATGATCCATCAAAATCTTGAGGAGAATGAGATATTTGAAAATATTATATGGAATGACCCCCGATGACCCCATAAATGACATTTGACCTCAATTTTCCGAACACCCCTCGTAACCCTCATCCCGAGGAACGTTGTGACCAAGTTTCATTATAACTGGCCATACACTGTACGAACGGAAGCAATTTGAAAATATAGGGCCGCAGCCCGGGCCACAAAAGACCCCTAGTTGATCTTTGATCTCAAATTCATGAACACCCTGAAGGTAACACTTCCATAGTACTATCGTGACAAACCCTCAACATTGTACCATCGAATCTGTAGGAGAAGAAGCATTTTGCGTATATCCAGAAAATGGCCCATTACGGCCCACAGGTGACCTTTGACCCCAAATTTCGGACCATCTCTGATGGCCCTATACCCAATGGTCCTTGTGTCCAAGTTTCATGAAATTCCATCAAACACTGTGCGAGTGGGAGCGGTTTTACCAATTGTTGACGGATAGAGTGATAGAGTGATAGTGTGATAGAATGATAGAGTGATAGAGTGATAGACGCCGCACTGTAACAATAGCTCACACCAGCATGCTGGTATGAGCTAAAAAATGTCACATTGTTGCAAGATTTTAATAAGTTTTCTCCATCAGGCCTGAAACTGGATATTGCCATATTCATGTTGTGTTGTGCCACCCAACTGATGTTCTGATCTAGATATTATTTTCATGTGTTGAAAGGCAATGAAACACTGCACTCTCTCTTTATTTTGTGTTGTAAAGCAAACTAAACATCTGCATTCCATTATCATTTATGTGTTTAAATATCAACAATTGCTCCACTGTAATATGATCATGTCTTTGATAAGTGAAGCAACAGTAATTAATATCTTGATGTTGTTTAATTATTAGAATGTTGTGCGAATTACCAATCAATACCTCTATTGTTATGCACAGTTGGTTTCCTATATTATCAGCATGTTTCACTATTAAAGTAATGAACAGTTCTACATACATTGTTTGTTATTTATTGGAATGTGATGTAACATTAACAATCATTACATTCTATTGTTTATAAACAGTCACAATGATGTCATGTGTTTCAAAGTAGTTAACACTGTTATCAGGGACTAATTTAAGTGTTCATATGTTTCGTAGCAGGTTTGAAGTTTCTGAAGTTTGTCTCCTATAAAAATGTGGTTCCTGTGAACAAAACTGCTATATGCATCTTTGCACTTGTATAGCAATTTCCCAATTTTGCATAGCATCTTGAGATGCGACCATGTGTCTATTACAAACGAGCAGGCAGCAATGAATTGAGAGAACCAGGGGTTGCTATTGGACAGGATAGAGTTGTCCTATTCATTAGGCATGTTGGTACATATGTCCATGTTAACAGATGCCTCAGTTCTAAAAGTTAATTCTAAGTCCCCTGAAACAAAGATGTCAGTCACTGAAGTGGCTATTGACAGAGCCTCCACAAATGATGCAATTCCAAGAACCATTTGTGACGAGAATAAGAGAAGCTTTCAGAGATAAATTGGACCTTGAATCCGATAATTAAAATGATGTATCCCCCACAGGGCTATTGAATTAGAAAGCATATGTGAGCCGGGAATTCTTGGAAACCACAAAGAACAGAGTCATGAAGTAAGTGTACTTCTGCTTGACCACCATTCGACTGCTTGACCACTGACCAAGCAGAGCAAGAGGAGCTACAAGAGTGGAACAAGTTCTCCGTCTACAAAGAAATTCAAGACAAGAAATTCAGGACAAGCAGGTATTACCTGGACAGGTATTACCAGGACAAGCAGGTATTACCACCAGATGGGTGTGTACCGTTAAGGTACCTCCAAGAAGACACATTCCAACAGCTCGACTAGTGGCCAGAGGCTTGAAGATTGTGACAAAGATTGCATCAAGAAAGATTCTCCCACCTGTTCTACAGACTCACTGAGACTATTCAAAATTAATAGAATGTTAGTTTCATGGACATCCAAACTGCTTAATTCTCCAAGGATCCCCTTTACACAGAAATGTTTAACATTAGGCCTCCTAAAGAAGCTGATACCAACTTGATCTGGCACCTTGAAAAGTGTGGATATGGATTGGGTGACGCCTCCCTCTATTGGTAAGATAAAGTATTAGGAAGTCATGGCCAACTGTGGTGGCAAAGCTTCCAAGATTGACCCGGCAATCTTCTATTGGTTTCAGGGAGAGAAAGGATTACTGCCACTTTTGGCCAGTCACGTAGATGATTTCATATTGGCTGGAGAAGTTGTAATCAGGAAAATCAGAAATGTTATTTGTGTAGGAGAAGAGGCATATATATCATTTCAGTATGTTGGTCTACATCTTTCCACAAAGACAGGTTTTGTCTTGAACTTGACCAGGAAGCCTATGTTAGCCATTGACAAATTATCCCTGTGTGAAAAAGTAAGAGCCAAAGAGAAAAGGGGACACACTAGTAAAACGTGAAGTAGATGCTATGAGGGCTTATTTTGGCTGAATTATATGGATTGCTAACCAGACCTGTCCAGATGTTTCATGCCAGTACCCTCAGTTCCCTCACTACAGAATGGAACAGTTTCTGACTTATTGGATGTGAAACAAATTCAGCAGGAAAATTCAGTCTGAACCCATCCAGCTCAAGTTTCACCAGCTTGGCAGGGATGACTCATTGAAACTGATAGTTTTCAGTGCTGCATCTCTTGGAAATCTTCATGACGGAGACAGTCAAGAAGGGTACTTCATATTCCTTTCAGGAGACAACATTGGCTTAATCTCTCCATTGGCCTGGCAGTCAAAGAAGTTGACAAGAATTGTACGTAGTACCGAGGGTACTTTATATTCCTTACAGGAGACAATGGCATTATCTCTCCATTGGCGGGGCAGTCAAAGAAGGTGAGAAGAGTTGTACGTATTACCTTAGCAGCTGAAACCCTAGCAATGGTAGATGCTGTTGACACAGGTATATTCCTAGGTTTATTGCATTCAGAGCTCACAACTGGAAAAGCGAATCCAAACATCTTACCTCTGACCTGCATTACTGACAATCACTCCCTTTTCTATACCCGGTATTCCACAAGTCATGTGGGTGAGAAATGTTTAAGGATCGAAATAAATGGAATCAGAGAACTTCTGCTTTCGGGTAAAATTTTCCACCATCCGCTAGAGTGAGGCTAAAGCTCAAGTAGCAGATTGTCTAACCAAGAAAGGGGTTCTTCCCTCGGACTCCTGAGATTAATCGAAAGAAGGAGGTTCCTGACCAGTTTCCTGTCTTCCTGTATATAGTGTATATTGCCTTTGCCATATTTGCTTTGACTTTCCATTATTTTTGCCTCTTGACAGAAGAGGAAATGGTTACCTTTATTTTTGACAGTTTTGGCGTTTCATTTAGTGAGGAGCCATCTTGTGAAGATGCCATCTTCTTTCGTACAGTGAAGAAGAACACACATGCGTAAGGAAGATTAAGAGAGTGAGATCAAAGTTTCAATATTGTTTAATTACGTATTAGAAATGTGAGCTAAAAAATAAACTAAAACTACCTTCTATCGTAATAAACAGTCAGTCTACTATATATTATTCTCATGTTTTCCAGTGAAACCTGCTATCATTCTGTTATTTATTATTATATTGGTTTATTACTTATTAGAATGTGGTGTAAACTTAACCATTATTACACATACATTTTTAGAAACAGTGAATCTACTATTCTATTTGAATGTTTCACAATTAGTGAGCACTGTTCTATATAATTATGTCATTCTATTATTTGTCTGGATGTGTTGCTTTAGTAAATGAACACTTGCATGCTATGTTTTCTTATTATTTGTTAAGATATGAATATTAGAAACAACAATCAGTATGTCACTCTGTCTGTTCTACAAATATTACGTAATGTTTTACTGTTTCATTTTGCAAACCTTTGAGATTTTTGCCTACTTTTAACAGTTCTGAAATAAATTTTGCCATATAACATTTTCCTACATGTTAAAATTACTCTAACACTGCTTTCACTGAGTCCATTGACGTCTTATCGAGTTGACTTATTTGACAAAATTGTCCATTTGCAATTGTGACATATTTTCCCTCGAATATCCCAGATCAGAAAGAAATCAAATTTACATTCTGTTTCGGAGCAGGCTTGTTTACCCTGTTTGCATTGTAACAAACTTGTTAGGATAGATTATTAACTATCCTATAGGAGATCTTGGTTTCATTAAAATCACTTCAACCTTTGACAAAAACTGAAAATGAAACTGAAAACAAAAGAGTGACGTAATGAGACGTGAAACGTCGAGTGTAGTTCATAACTTGCCACTTATCTCTCTTTTCAAAAGCATTATTTTACAAGCAGGAAAACAAGTAAGTAGAGTTAGCACATATATGTTGGAAAGCCACTCACGTTAAACCAATGCTATTTTCCAGCTTAGGCTCTAACTTCCCGAAAGGCTATCATGTTAGGCCACAGGTAGACCATAATCTACAGTTTTATTTTCAACATAATAGTTAAAAAATATCTTAGCTAAAAAATACATCAATCAATCTTTTCATAGGATAGCAACAACGAATGCCCTAAAAAATTCACCAGAAAATAACAAAATAACTGAGGAAAAGTGCAACAGTGCCATAACCAATATAAATCGATGTCACACTAATAGAAGTCACAGTGAGGTGATGAATACAACCACGAATTTTCTCAGAAAAAAATTCCAAAAACAGCTGCCCATTCTATTCACTCTATCAAACTATTTAAGTGTAGATTATTAAATTAAACGCTAGTTGGCAGACCTATCAATGCCCAAAAGGTGTAGACCTGGATATTCCCCCTCCCTGCCCCCTCCCCCATCCCCAGCCAAAAAATAACAACTCACAGATTGCTGCCTGAAACCTGGCGTTATTGCAAACCATTCTAAAGTCAAATAAATCCATTATTTTACCACTCTAACGTCCACAAAGCACTACCAAATCTGTGGTATATTGTGTATAGTGTTGTGAAAAAGACTTTTTATGGCCTAATTCTGTGGTTATTTTATGTCTTGCATCAGTCACAATAATATAATTATCCACAGCACCATTTAAATCAGCTTTTCTTTGTTTTAACTGGTTTGAGATTTTAATCACGTATATGATTTCTAAACTAGTTTTGGCACTTTTACATTAAATAGTTCTTAAAAATTTGAAAAGTGTGATGTTGTTCTTTCCTGCACAGGTGAGGGCAATATTTGCTTTTTGAAATATTATTTTGATATTTGAAAAGCAGGAAGTGTCCCAATTCTATACACATACAAGATAGTGTTCACTAAAATTTAACTACCTTTCTTGAAAGTTTGAAACTGAGGAAAAAAATATAATTTTAAAAAAGAAAGTGAAAAAGATAGTTTCCTGGTTCAAAGGAAAGTTAAGATGACTATTTGTAGGAATTTAAAGGGGTGCTCTGATAGCAAACAATTTTTTTTTCTCACAAATTTGCTACAAAGGTTTTGAATCACTAAACAAAATAAGTCCTAGTAGCATGATTTCTCATAAAGACACAAATTAGTTTCATGAATTTTTATGAATCTTCTTTGCAACAGTGAATTGGGTGACATCCCCAGAGCCATTAAATAGAAATGTACTTCATTTATCCACAGAGATGATATTTGCAAGGAAAAAAAAAAGGTTCACTTTGATTGGGGCCTCAATCCTAGAGCTTGTTAATAGGTAACATAAAAAAAAATATCACACTTCAAAGAGAAATGAGAAACAACAACAAGAAGGGAGGGCTTTGGGAAAGCACTTGTCATTTGGACATAACAAACCACCCATTGTCTCATATTACCGGCAATAACAAGGGTCTATCTGGCCAAAAAAAAAGACTCTCTTTAAACTGCCATATGCAGAGTTAAGATGAAAGTATTGGGATGTGAATTTAAAAATAGCAGTGTGTAATATATCTGTCATTCTAGGAAATGTCACATGTCACAAAAACTCATGTTACATCAAATAATTGATATCTGATACAGCCCTCTCATATTTGTCTGCAATCAGAATATAAAATTATACAATTTTTTGGCAAAATTATCCCTTATTAAAGTGTTTTCTTGCTTCTCTTACCTTTTACGGAATGCGTCATCTACATAATCCATGGAATCGTTGGACATAGGGTGTGGTGCTTGTTGAATCAGCCAATGTTTATTCTGTAGAGCGAGACAAATGAAATATGTGATAGCCTTGAATTGAATTATAATCTAGGCCGTTACCCTTTTAAAAATCATTCATTTGTAATCTTAAGTTCATACCAAAATCACTTTTTACCAAACCCCCTTGCATTCTGAAACTTTAACCTATTGCTGCCACCTAGTACTTACAGTAACTCTAAATGATTAACTATCCTACCACCATCTGTGTATGTTTGTATGTAGTATTTATTTCAGCCTAGGCACTTCTGCAATAGCCTGTATCAGTTCTGAAATGATGATATTGAAAACAATAACAAACACAATTAATTGCCAAACTAGAGTAACGTGGGGGCCAACATTAACATTTCACGACACCCTGTATGAATTAGCAATACATTTTAATTCTTTAGAACACAGAAATACCTATTTGGTTATACAGCGTTCCAAGTCGGTCACATAACTTTTGGTGCAGTAATATGGTATGATAAATTAGCTCTACTAAGTTGTGGGGCAGGTTGATAGCTGTTCCCTTAGTAACTTAAGATTGTCTTTCTTACTCCTAGTTTATTCAAATTAACAGAATGGTCAACAGAAGACAATACCGCGACCACAAATTCATGATATCATCCACAGCCATATATCATCCACATTAATCAGCTAAGGGTAAATTACAGCTTTCTCATGATGCATTTACAAGCACATGGTAGCTTGCAACCCAACTTCACAAAATGATGGGCCACAAAAAGTAAAATATGAGTAACTTGAAAATGAAATGTGCAGAAATAAATCTTGTTTTCTTTTGGCAGAAAGCCCAGCTCTTTGAAGACTTTCTTTTTACACTTCCTTTCCGGTTGGGTTTCTTTTCTATAAGTACAAATTGAAACCAGTTATAATCGTTTTTCAGTATAAAAACTGGCCAAATGTGAAACACAAATGTAGTGCATCTAGTCCATTTGGCTGCTATTTCTAAAACTAAACTTTGCAATTTGACAAAGTCTTGAACTCTGGGTACAATTGGCAGTTCACCAAGCATTCCAAATGGATCACATTTCAAGGCGACACTAACAAACACATTACAATAATACTGAAGACTGGCTTCTGAAGAACATCATGATAACAACACAGAGTACTGGCTGTGCTCAACTTACAGAGAGACAATTAGCAATCTACAAATAACAATCTATAGCTATAGCTTAGGAACATGATACTGAAGGTCGGAACCCATCAGAATCTCATATTACAAAGGCAAAGGGGGTAGGAAGGGGGGGGGGAGGGGAGGGGTTAGAATCTCAAAGCAATATATAAACATAAAAATGTTCCCTTACCTGCAGCAGTCAAAATACTCAGGCATGGGGATGATTTTTATCTGTTCTTACTTAGCATTCATTAAAACCGTTCAAATTGTGCACCGTCAGTCACACTTTGCTTCAAAAAATCACTCAACTTGCTATAAAAACAAAGAAACTTCAAACCCCACTCCATGGCATGTTCAATTACCTTTGCTTTTGTATTAAATGCCTTATCTCTTGGTGCTTTCTTTGTAGTAAAATTCTTCACGTACTGAGGTGCGGAATCGAACGGACGGTGACAGGCAGGCGTCGATAACATCATGAAGAATGGTTCATCGTTGCCTCTATCCATCTTCAAAAAGTCGATGGATTTATTGTGCTGTTAGGTAACGGAGAAGACACATATATTGTTGGATGCAATCATTTTTAAAGTTATGAACTTTTAACTTTCACATGTGATATGTATATGATAAGTTGTCCAAGGCCTCTGGATAAAAACAAATCAAATACATTGCATTATGTCCTCTCTGTTTCTTTCTACAATTTCTCATTTTAACTAATATGATATAAATAAATAAATGGTAATCTAAAGTGTCACTGGGGTTAGCTGGACCTCTTTTATTTTCAATCGTGGATTAATTCCAGATCTGAAATCCAATCATTCATAATTTCATAATACTACACATCTATCACCACTTTTGCAAAATTTTTCTTCAATAGCAAAGCTATGACTGTAGGCATGTTACTACTTCATATTATAAAAGACATTATGCAATTAATAGTCAACAAAGTGGCAAGACATACACTAAGGTGTTGGGATCTTTATCGTCCAGACTTTCATCATATCTGGACCACTTTTGGTCCTGACAGGTGTGGAAATTCCTGGTGTTACCATAGCAACAAGATGTTCAAATGTGCCATCTGTGTTTATTAACCTCCTTTGTCTGAACTGTGGATCTACAAATGTCTACACAAAAGAAATCTGAATCTAAATTGAAACAGTTTATGGCTTCTGCAGCTATAAATTATCTAAGTTTTGTACTTAGGATCCGGGTTTACTAAAGAATATATTGCAACAACAAATCATGATTTACAACATGCTATTCACTTATTATATTCTTTACTGTTGTTTACTGTATTATGACTTACATCAAACTTGACGATTCTATACTGCAGCTGAATATCGATCGTAAAATGTAATATAATGATCTTCATTACATCAGCCGCCATAACTTCATAATTTGTTTGTGAAAAATGTTAACGGAAAACTAATGTAACTAATACAGTACTGATATAATAATGTAAAATAAGAATGAAGAATGAAAATGAGGTACTCACAATAAGGTCTGTAAGGTAATCTTTATTATAATCGTCGTGGTGCGTCTCGACGACCCCATTCACTGATATGTTGTAGTTGTAATACACAGAGTTATAAATCTGGGGGGAAAAGAGAATGTAGTTCTATCACTTGTAAATTTAATAATAATATTTGTTTTTTATATAGCACTTTATACCAGCGATAGGTCTCAAAGCGCTTTACAGACGTTATATTACCCCTGGTCAATGATAACCTGTCCCAGAGACAATCCCTCCGGTCGGCAGCAGTAATATACTGCGCCCAATGACAAGTTACCTCGCAGGTACCCATTCGACCCCTGGGTGGAGAGAGGCAATTGAGATAAAGCATCTTGCTCAAGGACACAACGTAATGAACTAGGCAGGAATCAAACCAGTAATCCTTGGATCACGAGTCTGACGCCTTAGCCAATTGGCCATCACGCTCTCTTTTACCTATTTACCTATATATGGGTAAAGTTAATGAGAGAGAAACATGTATATCATGTGGTGGTTTGTGTGTAGACATTCACTCAAATAGAATATTTGATACATCATACAGTAGGTTGACTTTAGTGGAAGAGATTTATTAATTTAACTAACTTTTCTGAAGCCAATTTTCTATTATCCAAAATTTGTGATTGACAATCGACAATGCAGATACAGACATGGTTAATTAAAATCTCACTGCTTTTCAATTTATTTGGTACTGTTTGCCATCAGTGCTGCATAAAACTGAGCTGGACTAGAAAATAAAGCCAACTAAATAAATCGCAAACAAGTGTAATAGTATAACTTGCAGATAACACTGAATAAAACTGATAAACATTGATCACTTGACGAGAACCATCTTTTTGTTTACCAAAGACTGCTAGTATCAATGGGGTAATAAAACTACCTCCTTACTACTTGACTCAACTACTTGAATTAAGAAACAGTCACCCTATACAGTAGTTACTGCATATCTATCAAAAACCTGAATGTCAATATGAAGTCAAGCTTATTATTTATTGTTCTCTGATAATGCTATCAGTAGGTTTTTACTATTGCAACCAAAGGTTGTAGCAAATGGATTACACAATAATACTAACTTAGATACTATCAAGAAAGTGTGTATACATAGTAAAACCAACTTCTTAATCAACACTAGTATGTACAGTACAAATGCTATTCATTCACTCACTGCATAATTAAACTGGCTGGTTGGCTTCTGTATGCAGGCCATGAAATTTGGGCTATTTAATGGCTAAATGCCAGCAGATTTTGCTGTTTGCAGCACTAGCAATGTTCTACCTGTACACATTAAGAGCTTAAACATAAAATTGAATGATTTCTTTGCCTAATACGAACCCCGTCTTACTACTTATTATCGGCACATGCTATTGGGCTTCCCTCAAAAGCCTGTACAGTAACTGCAGTGTGTGTTGTAATTCACGACAATGACAGTGAAAACTTGATTTTCATCTGTATGTAATCACTTACACAATTCATGCAACGCTGCACTGTGACACTCTTGTACGAACATTTCTCGATCAAAGATTTTATGAGGCAACATATTACTCTAACGAAACTTTTAAAGAGCCTTGGCAAATTTACTTTGCAGTAATTAAGAAAAGCCTTCTGTGCCTTATTGCAGAATAGTAAACAGATGCCTCCGGATAAAATGCAAGTTTAGTCTTCTAGCTACTGGAATTGAAGGGGCTTAGAACTTGAGTAAATCATAACCAAACAGGAATTGTATTTAAGATTGACAATCTCAAGCTTTGACTATCCATGCATTGAATGCTACGGTAGGCTTCATCTGATGAGTTCTTGTGTCTGAGTAGTTTGCTATTAATATTGACAATTGAACTGGATTGCATACCTTAGCATATCATACCACCTCACATGCATATCCAGTATTCTGCTCTTCCTGCCATTCCCCTCCCTCCCATAGGTAAATCAAACTGTATCAATTTTTTACACATTTCCTGCATTTATCACCTTTTATTCCCTGTATTTATCACCTTTTTTCCCCTGTATTTTTCCTGTATTCCCTGTATTTTCCCTGTATTTATCACCTTTTATTCCCTGTATTTATCACCTTTTTTTCCCTGTATTTTTCCTGTATTCCCTGTATTTTCCCTGTATTTATCACCTTTTTATTCCCAAATATTTATCATCTTTCCTCCCAAATACTTTGTCACTATCTTTCAGAACATGTAGGTGTAACCTGTGCTGTCATAAACTGATATTCGAATATCACCGACAACACAAAGGGAGACAAGATTGTAGAAACGGAAAACGTATCTTCCCGGCATTTCCTCCATGCAAGCTCACTGACTGTTGACAACACATTCCTCCTTGAAGCTGATAACATCCCTCAAGTCAACATCAAACAAACCACATTATTGTCCGGAAATATTTGGAGGGTCAACAAACACATGGACTTTACTGGGCACTCTAAAGTCAATCAAATGGATTGGTTAGACAACACAGATTGGTATTCAGCACACCCCTCCATGTCTGTTAATTTAGCCAAAACTACACGATGACCTATACACAGGAAAATACATACTGTCTAATAGGAAATGCTGTAGATAACTGTAGGAAACTATCAAGGTTTTATAACTTATTAAGTTTATCAGAGTTTACATCATGGAATGTGTGCACCAATCAGTGACTTAATATGCAAATTTATGTTTTCTCTTCAACATATCCAAGTCTGCATTATGTCACCAATGACTCTCTTCCAAAGTTCAAATTTTTAGCTGAGTACAAGCAGATATAATTTTGCATAACAAGACATGATTTTATATTGGTTTGTTCATTGCTGTAGGAAAATGATTATAAAAAGTATCTTTAAATTGACAAATATATATATATAGATTAAAATGCAAAGCAGCTTGTATTCTTTCTGTAATATGTATTACTTATATGTCCAAAACAGTATCCCTCACCTTTGCCCAAAATCAATCAAATCGTTTGTACCAAATCCAAGACTTTTTTCATCTTTGTCTCGATCACTCGATCCACTGATATAAGGACTGCACAGAACTAATGTAAGTATAAATCTCTCTATTAGTGTTCGACCGATTGTATGACAATCGGTTTTACCGATTACCGATTAATTCCTGTGACAATCGGCCGATGCCGATTACCGATTACCGATTATTTCTTCATTTTCGTGGAACTGGCCTAATGTATGATTTAGTGTTATGCATGGTTACCAACTTCTAGGTCAATACAATCAAAGATGTAAATGAACGACTTAACTTGTCACAGTAAAGATTAATAGAGCAAGTAAAGAACACTGCAATACATACATGGGGCGCTGTACGTTTATAACTAAGAGTCGCAATATTTCAATCCCGCCAAAACACAGTTTTTGACAGTGCTGTACAGACTTACAGAAAGGGAAAAATAGTAGTTGCTACGAAATGAAAAAAAGAAGAAGTTAGGGACAGCTTTTGCAACTGCCTTTAAAACCATTATAAGTGTTGCAACTCCAACGTAAATAAAGTGAAAAGTATATCGCACGTAAATAAAATATTCGTTATTTCGTTAGCTGATATCGAAATATCTAATCTAATAAGAAAAATAATGTGTAAAGGTAAGTTGGCCTGACGTTTCGATCGTAGCAAGATCGAAACGTCAGGCCAACTTACTCTTACACATATTCTTACACTTACACATATTCTTACACAGGCTCTTTAGTGATAAGCAGTTTGTTAACATGTTTATTTTATTTTGAAAACAATCCCGAACGTTTGCTTCAAGTTTTCAATGATTACCTTCTGCGAGGTAAAACTTTCGATCGAACGTTGTTTCAAACGATCATACACAGTAAGTCAATGCAGCTTCTCCATTGACTTAACTACATGTGGGGGAAATCACACACTAAAGTCCCATTGACTTTGTCGCGCGTGTCACTGGAAATCAGACTTGCTTTTAGTCGGTTGCGGTAAGAGATTCAGTTACTGTAAGGGGTACACAGTACATGCGGTCAGGGAAAAAAGTTTCTTCGGGGTTTTCGCAAAAATATGCGTAAGAATATTTACCTAATCAAAAAATACTGTAATGCAGTAGAACTACTGAAGACTGTCGCCAAACGTGCTGAGGGATTTTTAGGAGTATTTGGCGCCTTGATTTCATCATTTTATGCCTTTTGTAAACTCTTGGGCGCATTTTCGAACTGAACAGTTCTGAAGCTCAACCGTTCTCTAGCCAGACTAGCCTAATGTACGTAGAACTCACAATGAACAAAGCCTAATGTTATTGTTTTCACTTTCCAGTTTTCACCTACGGTGAAACGGCCAAAGTGGTTCAAAAGTATATTGATTTGGTTTTTATATTTAGTCGAGACAATTTATCTTTCATATCAATCGTTTAACATGATAACAGGAGGTTTTGTTAGATGCAAGAAGCTAATTGAAAAAAAAATAATTACGTCATCCCCCTACGCTTATCGCGGGTACACTGTATGATGTTTACTGCCAAAACTGGATAGTATATCGAACAGCATTTGTACAAACTCGCGTGAGGAACTTGCGATACTGCTACACGGTAGTCTAGTGCACCTTCCCCGGCTATGAATAGCATTGAATCTAATGATCTAAATTTTTCTCCCGTCGTGGTTGTGGTGAATCAAAAGCGCGGAAAAATACAATCCTTATGTGGAACGTAATAATCGGTTCCAAATAATCGGTAGCGCAATGGATTTTGCCGATGCCGATTATTTACCGATTGTCTGATAATCGGCCCGATGCCGATTGTCTAACCGATTATCGGTCGAACACTACTCTCTATGTTTACAATACTAACTGATAACGGGTCTTCCTATTTCGTTTTTTGGCCCTATGACTTCAGCCACAATACATGAGATGTAATGTACATTGGACCTCCAAGCGGCTCTTCAACAAAATAAAGGTTTTTTTTCAAAGTTTGTACTCATATGAAGAGATGCTTAGTAGGTTTTGCCGCATAAACCTAGTCTTTTTGCTGTTTTATGAAAGAAACAAGCATCACAGGTTTTTGGAGACCATCCTACTGGGTGTTCCACCCTACATGATGTCACAAGTTACAATGTTCAGGCATTCTCTAAAATTGGCATGATGGCAGAATCTGGATTTGGAATGATTTCAGTTAAGCCATGGAAAGAAAGAAAAAAACCCACAATGGACAGATGCACAATATGTGGACCCTCTACGAGTCCCTAATCCTGAGTACCCAACCGGCTTATCCTGTGCAATGGTCAATCTAGTTATATAGTAAGATTTCAATTCTATCTGGCCTTTGCAGAAAATTAATTGAGAACTGCTGCCCTACACGATGACCTAACCTACATTGTGTGTCAACCTACTATGCATGATGTACAGGTCTTTCCAAACCCATATAGGCATATCAAGCATTTAACAAGCCGAGTCTAAAGTACAAAGCACTTTAATTGGTATTAGTTACAGGCATTTATAACCTGGTAGATCTTATCTGGAGGCTTTTTATGGTGATGGCAACAGTTTACTGAATCATCCAGCTAACCTTTAAAGCCCTCAGGTTGAAATGCACTTAGTGAGCAATGATGGGAACAGGACATCACTGGAAACAGACATGCCTCTGTTGTTGCCTTTCCATCGACACGATAATTGATGTCAAATAAGAGTAAACTTGCACAAAGGAATGACACTTTGACATCATCAGAAAATGCAGCAAATAACTACAACTGAGATATCAGTTCGATAACTGTGCTAGCAATGCACAGGCTACTGCAGCCATGGGTACCCTGAACAGTCATATAGCCATGAGGTAAGGTCCCCCACCTCCCTCCCCCCCTCCCCCCACCCTTCAAACAAATGACGTACCAAAGCATTGGCAATGTCACATAAAGTATCAGTAGCTCCCAACCCATCCCAACAAAAAAGTGTTAGTTCTATTTGAGGCTGTCCATTAATACAACCCAAACATCTAATGTATATGAATCTACCCCTGCTAGATAAACCAATCTCCTGTTAGATACTCCTTGCTGGCTGTTCCCATATCCTTCATAAATCTACTATCCTCACTTCTTAAGTATTGGCACATAAAGATGATGCATACATGCTTAAAGAGGCTTAAAAGTCATTTAAATGTTTTTTTTTTCAAAATTGATTAAATGTTTTTCCAACTTGATTGTAAACTTCCCAGCAAAATTGCATAAAAAGGTAAAATTTTCATTAACTAGCTGAATATGACAGAAAATTGGTTGAGTGATGAAAAACTTACCAAACCATTCCAGACATCCCAGCCAGGTGGAATGTGTCCGGCTCCTCCAACACTTGGATCGCCATACTAGAGAAAACAAGGGAACGATGGTAACAAAAAATCAAGCAAGTTTCCATTAAATAAAACATACATGTGGCCAATAACTGCTATTAATAATGGGGCTCTTCTTATGAAAGTTTGCTGGTTTTTTCCCATTGACAACATGGCCTTGCACGTAACAATAATGTTAATGCTATATATATATATACATGAAATGTGTCAGAAAAGTGTTACTTGTGTAAAAGCAAGTGGGCCTGATGTTTCGATCCTAGCAGCATCTTCTTCAGAGGCTGAGTGAAGACCTCTGAAGAAGATCCTGCTAGGATCGAAACGTCAGGCCTACTTTAATACTTTTACACATTCTCTTACGCGGGCTCTTTAGTGGATAAGCAGTATGCTAAACAGTTTGATTTTGAAGTGTTGCTTAACGGACATATGGATAGGGTTTATTGTCTGACAAGTAAGTTAGTATTCATTCATACTTAGTAAAGATTCCTAAATCCTATTGGTCCATTCAGGTCAGCTGACCGTGGTTAATCCTGTGAGTAACGCACGGTAAAATTACGGGGCATCACTTTAATAAATCTTTGGTTATATGTAACCAAAAATGTTTTGTTTTATGATTTTTCCCCCACACAAATGGTAGTGTATGAATGAACGGGGTTAATCAACGGTCTAGCGTGCGTTACTCACATGATTAATGCACTCCGGGTGTTAATGCTATCGCTGGATGCACTCGGGCTCCGCCCTTGTGCATCGCTTGCATTATCCCCCGATCGTGCATTAATCCTGTGAGTAACGCACGCTAGACCGTTGATTAACCCCTTAATTATAGATCACCAGACAGTCAGTAACTAGAACCTCAAACCACCATAACTCCTACAAACGCATACCTGTAAATGCTTTAAAGTCTCTATGTGTGTTTTGCCAAATTTTTAAATCTGGACCTTTCCAGCTTACTGTCCTAAAAGCTCGGTAAAAATGACACCGTTCTATGCAATTTTCATATTAATATTCAATTTTTATTTTATTAATCTGTCGTTAAACATTTTGAGCTGTATAAAATTTGCCAGATTTTTTTAATGAGGCCTTAGATTCTACAAACTTCAATCAAAATTTGCAGGCCCCGCCCGACAGATGACGCGCAAATCAAATCTTTTTGTTTGATGTACACCATTTATACTTTTACGACCGTTAGACCTATCTTACTTTCACTTTCGTGGTTAGCCTGTGTTAGGTCTCTTGAATAGTATCTTTCTTTCGGTCTTACCAATGTAGCTTGCGAAATTGTGTCATTTCCTTTCAATGCAATGAATAAACAGGTATTTTCAGACGATTCCTCCGTGGAATTGGTTAAAAAAAGTGGACGATACGAGTGTATATAAAGGTTACATTTGTGTAATGAGCATGCTGATATGGGCGGTCGCAGTGATTTTACGGTAAATCATTCGCGCCAGAAGGGCAACAGAAAATAAATTTCTTTCTTTCAATTGCGACAGCTTTTCTCCATTAAACCCACCTGGTCAGAATCTGCTTCAGAAGTTTGTTTTCCGAAATGCATCAGCAAACATATTGTGTGAGACTTTAACATGATTAGTGTAACCAATTTATGCATTACACATTAAACTGAAATATAACACACCATGCTATGATGATAAAACTATTAGAATGCTATCAAAGAAGAAGCTCACAGACTCGAATAGTCACCCAAGAGAACCTATGTCATCTATTGACAGTACATCACATTCAGCTAATATAACATCTTCACTTCCATCAGGAGTCAAGACAAGGACTGTCCATCTGCAAAGGGTTTGCAGGTATGTTGAGAATTTTACCATATGAAGACACAAAGGTTAAAAGCCAACTTCCAAAATACATACATCATTGGCTGTTCACCAGTCTGAAAGTTAAAACTGAGTTCAGATAATTGATAGATATTTCATCACTTCGGTTAATTTGTTTAACGATAAACAAAGCTTAGAAAGTGATTCGAAAGTAACGACTCAAGACTTTCCTTTTTACCTGATTGAGATATTTTCCGGCAAAGAAGGTGTAGTAGCCTTGAGCTTGCAGTTGTGTAGCTAACGTATTCTTCTCTGGGCCTTTCTGCCAAGTAGTGCTGCTGCAGTTACCGCTTATGCTGTTGTTGACAGCTTCGTGATTGTGTACGTAGTTTCCGGTTAAAATACTCGATCGGCTCGGACAGCAAAGCGGGCTGACTGTAAACTGAAACCAAAGAGAAAATTGATCTGGATGAGAAAATACCGGCAGTTTTGTATCTTCAAATGGAGTTTCTGTCTGGAAGATGAAAAAGGTGGGGACTTGCTACAGCTATCAAATGACGTGGAAGGCATCGTTAAGATATCTCACAACAAGTGGTTTCTCATGTTGGGCACCCTAAAATACCACAATATTGAAAATAATGACCATTATACTGACAATTCACAAATTAAATCAAATGTTGAAAATCTAAATAGACCGAAATACTTTCTTCACTTGAAACTTGGATCGAGGGGCAGAGAGGCACTGTTTACGTTGCCTTAACAAAGGGTACCATTCCTAAATCCCCATTCTCCCTTTAACAGCAACCTTGCAGACGGTGCAGTTACATCTAAAACTGGGCAGATGACAAATTTTGGCTGTCCGTTTATTATCTTCCTTTTTGGCAGTAAATGCAATATTTATTTTAAGGTACAAGGTTTTTTGACTGAAATTGAAAAAAAAATATGCTTTAATAATTAAGCAACCCATGGGATGTCTTGGGTGATATTAACTGAATTGGACAAGATTCATGTCTAGCCTACTCATAAGTCCTTGCCAAGCAGTCTTCCACTTCTTGCTTGAGTATTCCAGCTCTGCTAGAAATACCACCGTGGCAAATATACAACGACAACCCATTGGGATACATCTGAGAATGACATCACAAAAGAGCAACATGCAGTGGCACCATCAAGGATACAATAGATTAGGTACACATAAAGATGCGGCCATAACTAGCAAGACAGATATATCAATCCACAAACCAATTAATGTTTGATTGAACTGAATATAATTCTTCTTCAAACTGTTTGTTTTCTTTTGGACAGAGAAAAAAAGCTTTTCTGAGATCAAATAGAATGATGTTAAACTGCGGGATCAGCCAACGTTTTGCTAGAGAATGGGTAGACTGCACCCTCCGACCACTTACCATATTCTGGAAGGTCATGCCACCCTTACCGAGTAACTTCAAGGTTTTCACCATAGGGATCTGAGAAAGAGAGATAAAGAAATGTCAGTTGCCTTTGGAGGTTTACATGAAGAATGCTCCTACAATTACAGTTCAATTTTTCACAGACCTGTATAAAAATAATTTTCAATGGTCCAAAGAACAATGGATTCGACGTAGCAATGTATTCTCTACAAAGTGAATACTAAGAGACCACCTACACTCACTATGTAATTGGCACAGCATATTACACAGCCTTCCCTAACCTACTACAATATACCCCCAATAACATGACTTAATCCTATTGTCAGCTTCAACAACATTAATGTAGCACAGAGTGACATCTTTTACATCATCTCAAAGAGTGATAGGTATATTGTGGGTACCGTGGGTATCAAAGGAGATGAGCACTCTTTATGGATTTTATTGTTAAGTGATGCATACACATGGTAGCAAGCAGGGTATGGTTTAATAACCTTTGTAATTTACTCTGTATTATACTCTAGTGCAGTACCTTGGTATTCACAGGGGGGTTGCGACCCTGCTTAGGGTCACCAAAATAGTAAAAAGAGAAAAGAAATTGGAAATATTTTTTTGAACATAAATTGCTATCAAACATTTTGCAACGAAGCATCCTTGATCAATAAAAGTGTCTCAATAGGAGGGGGAACCTCTTCCAGGTAGAACCCTTTTCCCCAGGCCACAATAACTGCCCACGGAAGGTCGCTGACGTAAGGAAGGTGCAAATTAGGGTCAATCAGGTAAAAAAAGGTTGAATACCAGGGGTGCAATAGACAGATTCTCAACTTCAATGGCAACCAAAGGTTGATTTATGTACTGTAATTCTTGGAATTTGTATGTGGAAGTAGTAAGATACAGTACTAACACATATCTTCACAGTTTAAAATGGTATAAAAATTACATCATGGAGCTGGAATTCAATCACACATCTTTACTTTAATAATGGAATCAAAGAAAATTCCTCACCATTCCTCCTAATTCAACATCCTGGTCGTCTGTTAAAATAAATACAATGTTTGGTTTTGTTGTATCAGTTTTCACAAAACAAGAAAGAAGGAGGGCCAAGATTCCTTTGAACAGAAACTGATCCATTTTTGTACAACCTGGGAAAAAAGAGAAGAATAAAGCAATTCCACTACTTTGCATTTAATACTCAATTACTAAAAAGAATACATGACAAAACAAGTTTCAAGGTCTTGGAGATATGACAACTTGGAATTTATATTAATCAAAACAAATGAAAGTTGTTAAAAGTAAATATGTTGTCCAGGGATAATATAGTCTGAGAAAATGGTTAGCAATTTTTTTAGCCTAATATATTTTTTAGCCTTATATATGTATCGATGAGTGGCCTAAAAGGCACTGTTAAATGTTTATTAATTGAGGTGATTTGCAGGTGTGAAGGTTCATATACAACCTTGGTACCTATTCAGCTTGAGACACTAGAGCCTAGTCTGCCCAAAGATGAAATGCGCCATAATCTCATTATTTTCAAAATTTAAAAATAGTGTAATTCTCAGGGAAATTCACAAGTTCAATGATGATTTAGAGATATGTATTGCAGTTCTCTATCCTGATGGTGGACACAATGTGATACTTTGCTAGCCATTATTGTTATTCATACATATTATATATATATTTTTCTTGAGGGGGGGGGGAGGGAATGGGAGGAGGGATTTTAGCAAGATAAAGGTTTAAAGATGAAATGAGTTTCATATGTACTTAAAAGTTGCATGCTCGCTGCTGGACCTATTGACATTTTTAAATTTCACATAAATTGCATCTTCCATTGTAGTTTTGATTTGAGTTTACACATTTTCAATGTTTATATTGAATATTAATCACAAGACTTTAGGTCCCATTTGTTGAAGCAAATATTTACGAGTACCCAAACCATGCCAACTAGTGTTTTTGTAGACTTCAAAGGCTGCATTAATTTTTAGTCAGCAGTGCCTTGATGTAGTATCTTACTTTCTCAGCAGTTTTTGGTACAACTATAGAATACAGGGCCATTCATTAACTCTTCCCAGCATCCGGATGCGCAGATGCGCTGTGTGTTTGTACATGTCCGTACACATATGACGCCCTCTAATTTTCCATATCTTATGGACGAAATAAATCTCTATCTATCTATCTATCTCTAAAATTCCATCACATATTTCACTTTGACTCCGCATCAGCGCATCCACCCCGGGAGTACTAGGAATGGACTTAGATAATTTTCGAAAGATATACCATCACGTATTTCAAATACTGAAAGTCCTGCATGTACGAAGATATTCCACATCAATAGTGTGTCGTTCTTAAAAGGCATCCGTACATGTGCGACGCCCTCTAAAATTCCACCACAGAAGTACTAGGAAAGGACTTAGGAAATTTTTGACTCCACATCCAAGCATCCGCGCATCCACTCAAAAAGAAAGAACTTGGACTTTGACATTTTTTACTCACATACGTACTGGGGTGAGACTGAGCATCCGCGCATCCGGATGCTCAGATAGAATCATCGAGTGGCCCTATATTCTATAATTACTCCTACGTTTTGCTAATAGCCTTGCCTTTGCAGATAAATGAACTAAATAAGAGCATAGCATAATACTATTAGCCTAGCTGAATGACTCACATTAAACAGGCAGCATCACATATCTAACTTTTGTCTCTGATAAGACTAACAATAACATCTTCCTAAATTAGGCTGGGCATAACCATGCATGCCTAAGAGCATATCTGTTTTACGTTGGTGATTTTCATGGCTTAGTCTAACAAGTAACAAAGATTTGTATTTAAAGGTCTGCAAGGTCAACTTAGGGCCTTTGTATTGTGTTGCAAAATAAAGTCAACAGCTTACTAAGTTTGTCCTTGAAACAGAAATGGCCTGACTTAGGCCAGGAAGCCTTATTTAGCCTACTAAACGAGCCTAGCCTAAGTTAGATCACTAAGCTGGTGGTCCCTGCATTCATGGCATCCTGCCTTAACAATAACACTTATAACTAAGGCTATATACAGTAACATTAGCCTTGGCTGGAGCTGAAGACCAAATAGGCCTAGCCTTGGCCTACAGTCACCTAGGCCTTATTGTTCAAAATAATAACTGGCAAAGGCAAATGCGATAAGCCTAACTTTGGCCAATGCATGCTAGTATAAGAAGACTTAAACTTAGAATAAGAGGCCTTCTTAATACCCCCCAAAAATACGTTAACCTCCTATCTGACAATTAAGTTAGGCCACTAACTTTGGCCTAGCGTAATTAACTTAGCCTAGGCCAAGTCCTTTAATATAGTCCATAAATACATTTGAATTACCGAAGCCTTGATTACAAACATGAAAACGAACCCGGAACTGATACTAACTCACGAAGATTTGAATAAACAATCAATTCAACAGTTCCAACTTCTTATTTCAGCGATATGGCGAGTATCAGCTGTGTCATGACTGCATTGTGGTTTGAGATTTGTGTGGGTTGGATTCGGTGTCGCGAAGTTAGACCTAAACAGATTGTGTACATACATACAGTGTAAGTCGCACCGATTGTCAACAATCGTCATCTTCAAACAGCTCACGTGCAAACACAAGGGACCAGCTCTAGTGCAGACGTTTTGTCATGTGACCTAACTGACCTTGGATAAGTTTGATGAATACGTCAGTTTGTACAGTTGCGCCCAAATCGCCCACCCAGCCAGAGCGATATATTTTCGGTTCAGCGTCAAGCATAATTATATTGAGACCGAAAAAAAGGAACATCACACCAAAAGAGAGGGATAATTACGAAGGGTTCACTTAACATTGAAAAGGATGGGGTGGGTGCGGGAATCTACCAAGTTTTTTTTCCCTCATGGGATCCGTTGTGTAGTTTGAGAGAAAGATTGAAGTGTAGTACTGATGCCACCCGATTCACGATTTTCGTGGCATCATCCACAGTGTTGTATATTTGGGAAAAAGAAAATACATCAGATTAACATTAATGTTAATATTAAGCCCTGTTATTCCCTGATCTGAGAAGCCGACGACATCATCAATTCTCTTTCTTCTCCTCTGGCACTATACCACATAAATTATCAAGATTAAAATGATGGCATTTGGCTTATTTATCCATATAATAAAGTTATATAATCACACCGTATATTTCACACAGTACTGCTCTGTTCTACTCTCGTTTCGTTTGTTTATTGTTACATCAAACTAATGGAGGTAAACTGGCCCTAAGTATCGTCGAGAAGCACCGGAAATCTTCACGTCAATGAAAGTACGTATGTGACTTACTTCATAAAATAAAACTATTTTGCTTTGAAGTTATAGAATTACGTGAAATCCATCGTTGACGAAAGAAGTCGATTTGTGATCCGTGTAATAACATTCATGTTAAATTCAATTTCTTGAATCATTAAATGTATATGTTGAGATTGAATGGTCATGTGATGACAAGTTCGACCATAACAGATAAGACAAAAAGTATATATCACCAACCAAAAAGGAATGCAAGGGCGTAGGAACCGGGGGCTGGGGGCGCCAGCCCCCCCCCAGTGAAAAATATGGGGGGTGGAAGTATCATTCCGCCCCCCCCCCCGCTTCGCAAGTCAGAAAACCAATTTTTCATTTCTCAATAAATGACAACAACATTGGTCATTTTAGCAGAATACATTTTGGCAGAAAAAAACTCATTTGGAGCACCAAATTGCATCTAAGGCCAGGTGAAAATGCAAAATTATTTACAAAATGGAGTGGGTGTTGGAGGCCACCTGGAAATGCAAAAAATTTCCAAAGGGGAGGGGACACCCCCTCCCCTTAGACCCCTCCCCCAGGCCGGCCATCGGTCTTCAGCCCCCCCACTCAAAAGTACCTTCCTACGCCACTGAAGAAATGACAAATATGACATAACCTTGAAATTGAGGTTTTCCAAATAAAATATGAAGATTCTATATAGCCTTTTTTCTATTCGTCTCAAACGTCTAAAGTTATCCCAAAACTTACCGCTCCGAGCACACAGCCTACATCGACGGGTTTGCAAAACTCAGTAGGCCATACGGGGAGACTCCAAAGTGGGTATAGCCGACCGAAGAAAAAGTCGATGGGTCGCTGGACTTTTCCAGATGTTGGGAAATTTATCTAACAACTTTCATAGCTTGCAGATGGAAATCGATTAAGTTAATGTTAACATCAAGACTATAGTCCGATGTAGCACACTTGCGATGCATTCCGAGCATCGATTCTGATGGAAGTGGGATCTGGTGGGTAACGGCTCAGTCCCGGCGGAAATCCAAAAGATCTTGGGTTGTGGGTCTAAATTATGGACCGTTCGCCTATACCACATTCACTTTACAAATGAGTCGACAAATGTTTCATAATTCCTGTCAATAAAAAATTA
>JAIPMN010005767.1:0-19770 GCA_020650975.1 Apostichopus californicus
TATATATATAATCAAAAGATCAGCAGTTATTAATCATCAGATGGGAACACATCAAAAGTTCCATACCTAGAAATTGAAACAACAAATGTGCTGTGCCTAGTGGTCGATGACCCTTATCATCGTTATTAAACGTGTGTGAATGTACATGTTCGCTACGGAAACACAAAGTGTGACACTCCAAGAATCATAGAGCTATGTTGTATTTTGTTTGAGTACTATCTGAACTATAGTTGGGATCTCACGTTTGCAATTGCGAATAGCGACACAAAGGGCACGTGTCTCATTAAATACACCGTTCTGTAACACAGATCAAAAGATACGCGGTACTATCTTGTTTGCACTGATATAGCAGCTTACCGATAAAAGTTGACTGGTTTAGTATATACTTTCAAGATTGAGATGAACTACACTAACTTTAGATATGGGTGAAGTATCATATATCTGAGTTTCATTGCCACACTTCTGACGATATAGAAAAGTTTAAAGTTCAAACAGCAAGCTTTGGCCAACATGCTCTAATTCTTTTTTATGTTGTTCTTGCAGAGAGCTAACTAAGATAAGTTCCTTTAAGTTCAAAGACAAACAGACACAGGTTGATCAGTTTACTTTGGACCGAAGCTGACGTGCCGTAAGTGGGCTAGTAGCATAACTTACCCAGGCTTGCAGCAGGCATAAGTTGGTACACTCACTTGAATACAACTTAACATGGCTAGGACTTTAAACGCAATGCTAGTGGTATCATGTTTTATAATATGGATAGCACGGTGTTCTGGAGGTAACATCCTCTTAGTTACGACCAATTCGCTGTCATCTCCGAGTCACTATATGGTTCTGTCTAAATTAACTGGTGGTCTAGTAGCAAATGGTCATAACGTGACTATTGTATCAAACGACCTCAAAGGAACCTACGGATTTCCAAATGGAACATACAGTCATGCTCTTACTTTTAAAGCTTCTTATCTCAAAGAAGATCAGGAAAAGTTAGAAAATATGATGAAAGAGTTAGCATTCGTTTCTCCTGGCTTCACAGAGCAATTTAAGTTTTTCGGTCTTGTAATGGATGCTTTGTACAACAGCTGCCTCGATTTGTGGAAAGATCAGAACTTGCTGAACGAGTTGCAAAATTCACACTTCGATTTCGCTTTAGTCTTTCCTTTTTCATCATGTGATGTTTTAGTAGCTCATTATGTCAATGCTCCATTTGCTATTGTTTTCCCATCGATACGAGCTCCGACATTTCACGAGGGTTATGTAGGTATGCCTTACCCTTCTTCTTACGTTCCCTTTGATGTCTTTGGCACACTTACCGACGAAATGACATTTCTACAGAGACTTCAGAACCTGATGTCTCCATTATTGTACCATATTATGCAATATATATCTAACCTGTCGTACCACAGTATTCAAGTTACATTTGACATTTTACCGGATAAATCCATCAAGGAGCTTTATTCACAAGCCTCTTTAGTCTTGTCACATGTCAGCATGGGAAGTGACTATCCTCGGCCTTACACACCGAATTTTATTCCGATTGGGGGCTTGATTTCTGGACCAAGTAAGCCATTGTCAAAGGTAAGTATAGGTACAATGTCTATGACCTTTACTTCAGGCCAACTTAATGCAGTATAGGTTTACCTCCGTTCATATCTTAACGGTATTTTGGCTATGAAATCTGTATAATATTTCATTCATTATGACTGAATGTGTATCATCGTCCACTGCTATATGGTGCCTATTGCGACGCTGCTGGCTATACGAAAAACGTCACAGCCGTTGCCCATGAGCAGACGTTTAACCACCATGCTTGCAATGTAGTTTATTCCTTACTGAATGGTTAGCAAATGTCACTTCACCCACTCTTTGACTGGCGTATTGTGTCAAAGGTGTTAGTTTTCATCGACTTTGTGACACTTTGAGAGGTATATTTTCTAAGAATTCAAGCAGACGGTAGCAAAGCAACACATTGCTGATTGATGACAGCCCGTAAATAAGAGTTCTAGTTTTATATTTCTTGTAAGAAACACACATTGCCAATAATATCATAGCAAACACCTGGTGTAAGATATTTTACAATTTAGTTCATCAATGAATACTGTAGTATGTGTTTTGAATATTGCAACTCTGTGTATGTTTACGACGTTCCTTTGATGAATTTGACACAATAACAATAGAAAAATTTAACATACTGTCGCACTGATCTTTCTTGTCTGTATGTTTGTCTCCTGTAGGAATTGGAAGACTTCGTCGAGGGATCTGGAGACCATGGTATCATTATATTTACATTGGTAAGTCCGTGCAGAAGGTGATAGGAAAATAAGAAGTCTTTGTTATGGTGTTCCGACGGTATACAGGTCTTCAATTATGTTTCACGACAAGGGATGCATACAATATGTTACATATGAAATTCACAACTGAAACCCTAAATTAGTTCACGCTGTGTTTCATGACTTTTCCAATTTGCGGTAAACCGTGCCAACAAGAGGGTTAGTTAATATCCCTTGTGAGAAACACACATTGAGCATAATGGCCCGACGAATACTGGTTTCTATGATGTTTGTGAATGGATTTTAATCATATAAATTTAGTGATAACGACCAGATAAGCTCCTCACGAGAGGATAGTTCATTGGAGGACCAAGCACAGTTTCAATACCAACACACAACACATTATTCATTATATGTTTTTGTTCTATCTAAAGGGCTCTGCTGTTGAGGGCTTATCGAATAAAGATACTACTGAAATCTGTGCACGCGTCTTTAAGAAACTTCCACAGAGAGTCCTGTGGAGACACAACGCAGATCCGCCAGCAAGTCTAGGCAAGAACACTAAATTGTTAAAATGGCTGCCGCAAAATGACCTATTAGGTGGGTAAGATGTAATGAAGTCATGCAAACTAAAGTCAACAGCTTGGATGTAGTAATTGATATCACATACAAGATGCTAACAGGATAATTAACAAATCAACGTCATCTATTAAATTTGCGATATAAAATTCCAAAGTTAATCGGGTTTGAACCGTTAGATAAAGTAAGGGAAAAGTGTGAATGTCGTTAAATAAATGAGCTTGATAAACATCAACATAGGTTGCATTGTATTTCGATCCACATATAACCAGCAAGACTGAAGTTGTTTTCCTTAATAACTTCCCTTAATAATATAATGTTTCTTGTGAGGTAACCCAGGTTTTGAGGAAAACACCATTAAATATGAGCCATTAGTTACCGTGTGCGCATTTTGGTTGGTTGTATTTTCGTGCATATTTGTGTTGGTTTTTGCTCTGTACGTGATGGTTGTAGGTCGTTGTTATTTGCCAATTCTTTATGTAAGATAAACTCATTGATTGAATAAAGTCTGGTCCATCTGGAGAAGTATACGGTACTTTTTTTTACAACAGTTTTGTTGAGTATTGAGACTATTGACACTAATCTCCTTAATTACTGTCGGTAGCACTTGCCATATGTCGCCAAGGTGTCGACATGTCGTTGTACTAACATTGCTCTTGCTAGAAAAGTGCCGAGTTATATTTCTCCTGAGGGTGTAAAGACGTTATGTTCTAAATATGGCTGTTTATAATTACTTTTGCGCCTAGTGGAATAGTAGAAAAAGAATTTTGCTTGGATAGTCTTTGATATGTGAATCTATTCAATGCTATAATTTTTTTCGCTACTACCTCAAAGAAAAGCCAACGATCGTGCTTTTGTATTATAGTTATATTGATCGGCTTGTTTTTCAGCAAGCTTAACAAAAAGTTGCAACAAGGTTTGAAAAGAAAAGAAAAGAAACAAAACACAACACCTCAGTTTAGTAGCAGTTCCTGTCTTATTTCCGGTCGGCTATGTCTTGCATCATGGAACGATTGTTGTGTTGACTTCTTCTACTGTGTGAGCAGATGGATTCGTTATAGTTGCACAAACTAGGGGAAGAAGTAATTGACGGTGTCGATTTCATTCAATTCAGACAATTGTGTATTGACTATGAAAACTTAAAACAATGGCTTCACTTTTTTTTGGTGACAGCGCATCCTATGACTCGACTCCTGATATATCATGGTGGGAGTAATGGTGTTCTAGAGTCTATTACTCATGGAATTCCTATGGTGATCATCCCTCTCCTCGGAGACCAAGTTTCCCACGGAGCTAGAGTCCAGAAGAAAGGAATGGGGCTAATGCTGGACAAGGCAAACATCACCGAAGAAAATCTCATGGAGGTTGTACAAGAAGTATTGCACAATCCCAGGTAAGTGAAGCGTGTCATAGACACTGGATACCTGGGATGAGTCTATAAATAATAGTCACCATGACTCTTTGAAATATGATACGTAAGAATATAAAATAAACCAGCGATTAACAACCGCAAAAGGTAACACAAAATCACAACACTGCTTAAAATGGGAGAAGGATATAAAATATTTGTACGGGTGAAATTTATCTGATATAAATTGAAAATGACCACGAAAACTGAATTAAAAGTAACAGTTTCGTACCTTACTATCAGTGAAAAGTATATTCACTTTCCTCACCCGATCAGAATATTGTTCGAATATACAAAAAAGAAGCATAACGCAACCCACATAAATCGCTTTTTTGCCTACATGTAAGGTTATCTTGTCTAATAGATTCGTGCTTTTCTCCTTCTAGTTACAAAGAGCGAGCTCAGCTGTTTTCAGACATCCATAACGACTTGCCGATGAAACCTTTGGAGAGGGCGGTCTACTGGATTGAACACGTCATGAAATTCGGCGGTGCCCATTTAAGACCACGATCTGCTGATATGAACTTTATAGAACTTTACATGATTGATGTTGCAGTTTTTATTATTATCGTTTCTGCCATTGGTCTTTATGTTGATTACCTTATTCTAAGTAAACTTTTCAGAATGTGTTGTTCTGGTAAATACCAAAAATCCAAGTCTGACTAAGATGTAGTTCGCTTATAGTCCTTCAGGGCAGGCTTTAAAAGGTGCTTAAAAAACGAGTTTCGTTGGATATATTTAGTACCAAGGTTTGTTGGTTGGAAGTTGTAGAGGGATGTCATGGGAACATTTTTCGCGATGTTGGATGATTGGAGAGGTGTTATTTTTCGAGTAAAAAACAAACAAATAACGTCGCTTTTATACGGTGTACGACAATTACAACAAAGCAGTTCCTTGTCACAGCACCATTTAAATGGCAAGTAAATGCTCTTGCGCATATTAGAACCTAGATGTTTTGTTGACAGTTATAGAGGGATGTCCTGAGATTATCTTAGGAGTTGCTGGATGCTTGAAGTAATGTTATCTTACGTGTAAACAACAAATGACCTCACTACGAAGTGTGGGCTTAATTGAAAAAAATCAGCAACGACTATTCACAGCAACATGATAATAGTTTTTAAATGTTACGAAACCTATTTAGAAACAAGGTTTGTTGGTTGGATGTTGTAAAAAATGTCCTAAGAGTACTTGAATTGTTGTTGGATGCTAAAAAGAGGTAATAATTTAAGAGTAAACAATAAACATATTACGTCACTGTTATAGGTTGGACGACAATTAAATCTCAGGAGTTCCTTGTAACAGCAACATGGAAACGACATAATTTAAATGTTCTTGCACTTCTTTAGAAACAGGATGTGTTGGTTGAAAGTAATAGAGGGATATATAATCAAATGTAAAGAGATTTTGGGTGCTAGGAGAGGTTATTTTACGAGTAAACAATATACATATGACGTCACTCTTAAACGTGGTACGATAATGAAAATAGAGTAGTTGCTTGTCACAGCAAGATGATAACATAATTTAAATGCTCTTACACTAACAGTATTTAGGACCAGGTAATGTTGGTTGAAAGCTATATAGGAACGTCTGAAGAATTTTTTTACAGTTGTAGGGTGCTAAGAGAGGTGTTGTGTAAAGAGTATACAATAACAAATAACGTCACTCTTATACGTTGTACTGTACGACAATTAAAACAGAGCAGTTCCTTGTCACAGCAGGATGATAACATAATTAAACACAGTATTAAGAACCAGGATGTGTTGGCTGAAGTAATAGACGTATGTCCGAAGAATATTTTAAGAGTTGTTGGATTCTTAAAGCAGTGATATTTTTCGAAGGAAACAATACATTTGTGTTGTGATACACATAATTTGAATTAATGCATTTTTAACACACTGTCCGTCACCTTAAGTCTGTCTTGAGACCTTTAATGCAAATGTAGCTGGTCAAAAACGCAGTGACTAGGCAAAAATATATATTTTTAGGTTTGGGAAAATTACAAGTAGCACCTTCCCATGAGGGTAGGGCCGGTTAACTCTGAGATCGTGGGGGCAACTTGAAAAGGCGTAACGCTCACACAAAAATAAACATATTAACGCAAATGAGTAAGTTTACTATGCACATGAATCTTGTATTAAAATCAATGGGGTCTCTAAATCTAAAAAATAAATGTTCATGATATAAATGGGTATCTTACAGATCTTATTAGAGCTGTTCAGCTAACAAGAAATCGACTGAACCTATGGGAAAATAAAATGCTTAAAAGTCTTCTTCCGGGGCAGGTTCACTCTGTGGGGGACGTCTCTGGGGTAGGTTGGCTCTCTGGACGGCTCTAGACCAGCTTGGTTTTCACTCTCTGGTATCTGGGGTTCATTGACCTATCAGCTGTCAATTAAGTTACTAAACAATTACCAGACACATTAACTTAACCTCGAATAATAAACTTATAAATGGGTCTCATCAGTGTCCTCAATTAAATTTGAAGATACACATCTATCACAAATATTCTTACCAAAACAAAATAGCTATTAAACTGTATATTTCTGACACAGTTCTCAAAAGTGATAGAGGCTTGGAGCCAGCACATGTATTCCTAGAAAAAAAGGACCACACAAAACAATTACTTTGTTTAAAAAAGACAAAGGCCACACAGAGCAACCTGACCACAAACTGTTGCCTTGTAGTAGTTAGCCAAAAAAGTGTGACTTAAGGGAACTCCTCAATCTACCAAAGTAAGTTATTTATTGTCAAATTAATGAAACAAACTAAGAAAATGAAAGGAAAAGATAAAACGAATAAAAAAAATGGAAATTGAAAGAAAATGATAAATACAAACAACAACAAAGTACATTTACCAGGTTATGCTTTGGTTACACAAACAATTCTTTCTGAGTTATATGACTTCCTCGTAACTGGCAACAAGACCAACACCCAAGCCACTTGCTTAGGAAGAAGTAGTCTTCCTCCATGATGTGTAAACAGAATGTCTTTTCTTGAATAACATTTTCATCCTGTATCACATTTCTGTTGCTTCTTCTTTGAGCCGTTTTTCAGCATCCCGTGTTAGACACTGAGACAGCTGTTCTGTCTGCCCGCTTCTTCCTTTCGAAAACTTGAGTCCTGATTTTCCACAAGTTTGTGTTGTGCCAGAGTAATCTCTGGAGAGGAAGCACCGCAAATATCCCTTTCTTTGGCGCCGATGGGCCTGCACTTTCATCTGCAACAAATGAAAACCAAATTTGTTGGTTGATACAGTATTTTGAATTGCCCTGTCGATCACATCGCGGTTCACATTAATTGTCTACACTGGAACTCAACTGATTAATAAGCCATCTGATATTGCATTTATTACAGTGTAAGCCTGGAGCTATGAGCTTGGTAGGGCATAGTTACAAACCCACACACTACAAAGGTTTGAGAACACATGCAAGCCTACTTGACATGTTTCTCCATCCTAAAAGAAGGCCTCACCATACATGCGTTAAAATAAAATAAAACAAGCAACATGCTTTGATATAAAAAAATTATTCCAAATTTTTAAAGAGTTGTAATAAGACTAGGTGCTGCTAAATCGAGTGCCATGCTTATGCTAAATAGCTGGAAACTTACAAATGCCAACTCGTTTTGTTAGGTGTACAAAATGCACAAAGGGATCTGGGACTAGGCAATACTGTAGCATTGCCTAGGCCTATATATTTAGTGGCCTGTACATAAGCTAAATTACACGCTACATTTGTTTGTGTGTGCCAGTACTACCAGCAGCCATAGAGACATGCTCTGGGCTTAGTTAGGCCCTGCTTTGAAAAATTTATTCAAGACTCGAGGCTAGACTATAGGCTTTTATGCCGACATTGAATATTGATAGGCCTAACGTTAGTCTGCCTATCGAACCTACACTGGTGTTGATTTCATTTCTTTGTTTCATGACAAATAAAACATGAATTAAATGTCAAAAAAATAACAGATACCAGTATAGAGTAGCTGTCAATCGATCCTTCATGGGTGCTACGTAAATCACTTCTAGTCTTAGGCAAACTAGTATGGTATTGAAGAGCCTTGTCCTAAATTTTCATAGTTGGCATTCGTGTCACTTGAGAAAGTTATGTATACTTTCTTGTCACAGTAATGCTCTAAAATGAGTATTAGTAACAGGCCTATAATTACCTTCATCGTTCGAGTATTGAATCATGGAAGCACCTTCTAGGCCTATAGTCGATCTGTTGGTGAATTTTGGTAACAGGCACGATGGTATCCCAAAAGTTCACTATCAAGTATCATAACTAAATACCAGCGAAGTTGATCTATTTTCTCGGGCGATTGATGGAAATTTGCCACCCTCAGTACTGCTCCATATCTCGGCACATTTGACGTTGGCTGTAAATTTCGTTAGAATTTCAGCCATCGTTCTCTTGTTATGCAGTACGTCATGCAGACGAAGTGTAAACACGTACAAACGTTACACACAGTCTGTGCATATACATCACGCCGAGACGAGCAGTTTCTGTATCAGCTGACATATCACATGACACAGCTCTTTACTGAAAAAAATCGCTGCGTCGGAGAAGTCCTAACAACGCAAAAGTGGACTAAATGAGTCCGTCTTAAACTGCTGTTTACTCTTAAAATAACACTTCCGGACCATCCAACATCAAGAATTTTAATCAGCATATGAAAACACACCAGAATATGTTGTCAAACCTTGGTACTAAATATGTGCAACGACAGTGAACGATATCGAGCCTGCCCCGATGGACTGTAAATGATGTGAGCAAATTGTCCAGGCACCGAGTCTTTACAAATCGGAAAGACTGGCTTCAGCATCTCTGTATTTCGAAAGTTAGCCAAAAGTTAAACTTGAAAATCTGCAGATAACGGCTTGTTGAATTACTGGAGTTTGCTCTTTGTGACATTTTATTGTCGTCTTTGTTCGGTATCTCTTAAGAAGGATTTCGATCAAATGAATGTCTCTGTTAAGTTGTGAATGTCACTTAAAGAAGGGAGCTCTGAGGCCACGCTCAAAATCAACAAAGGGTGCTATCATATCGGTTTAATCTAGTTCCGCGAATCTTGATGGGCAGCAATCTTTGACTGCAGATCAGAATGGATACACTCTTTCTATAATTTTGTTTGGAAGTAATGAAGGGGAGACCTTTTGAAAAATATTTTCAAGTTTCAATTCCGAATATTATTTCTTAAAGCTCCTTAATGTGTGTTGACTAAACACTTTTATTTAATTCGGGCCCAGTTGCACAAGTCTTAAACCTTCAACTAGTCAATCACCCATCGCATCTGTATGCAAGTTCATCCGACGTGTGTTGCATGATTTTGAGTGCGTGCAAACGATAGTGTTACTTTGATTCAGTGATCTGTAAACGCAGATTACGCACATAAGAACCGATAAGACAGTGCCCCAAGCAGAAACGCCTAGAAAGCCCTAGATTACTTTTGCTAATCTACACTCTCTACGATGACTTTCACTAACTAAGGATAAATAAGTGGTCAAGTCGGTCATAAAAGTTGCTAATAACACATTGATTTATGAATCCCTATATATTACGCTCTACAACTAGTTTTCGGTGCTTCTCGTTAAACTTTATTGAAAGATCCCAACAGAATAAATTGTGTGTAATTTAGTCACAATTGTCATTGAAATTAAACACCTTTCATAGAAAACAAGTGGTTTCCAATTGATTTGTGTTTGAGATTGAAAACCGGGCTTCAAATGAATGCTTTCCAAGTTAAATATGTTCATAGCCGCTTCAACTGGCAAACAAAAACGACTCAAATGTTCAGTAATATTACAATCTCTTATCATAGTATGACATTTTTTTAATAAATAAAGTTTGTTGAAATTATTTTTTCTTTTTTTGTTCTTTCTTCTTCCTGGTTTGTTCTGTGTTTACATATGATATTTATCTTTGCATACATTTGGCACAATGTTTTAAACCATTTCGTTTTATTAATTGGATCAATGTAAACAATTGTTCTTAATAAGAAGTGATGGGAACGATTCAATGTACTCTGTTTCGTGTTTACTGTAAGATAGAAAATCTAGATCGCTTCCATGCACGTACAGGCAACAACTGCTTTCAAGCTCATCTCATAACAGTTGAAAATGATGCTTTGTGCAGATAACGCGAAAACTTTAGTTTGGAAGGAGAAAGGAATATAGTTTCCTATTCCTTGTCTGTACCGTGAAACAGCTAATCAGCGGGGATTTCTATCATTATTAAGACCAATTTTCATTACTTATAGCATATACATGCTATGTGTTTTGTACTTCGCAATTAAAAGTTGAATGTATTTATACGTCAAACTATATTGAACACCTGCTCCGGCATTTACGTCTTTCATTTTAATGAAGTTGTCTCCAGTTTTACAACTTGTAAATAAGAAATGTTTACCACGCTATGATAAAATTATTCAAATACGTCATTGCCATGTGATTTATAGAAGCTTTCTGTTTGTCCTTCCTTAGCTAAAATTTGAATCTCGTTATCTATATAGGCAATACTAAACCACTACATTGTAAATTATTGATAATCTTATCAATACTGCTTAAAACACAATGACAGACTTTGTCCCTTGCATAGATCGTCTTTTTAATACATGTTGTATCGGACAGCAACGGTTCGATATGACATCAACACAAGTAAGCATCTTGTACAAAAGATACAAACATGCCTGGAGAAACTAGAAAGAAGATTCTGTTCTTGACATATCTTTCACTTTGGACAGTACACTGTTCTGGAAGTAACATCATTTTGTTAACAGCCAATTCGGTGTCATCTCCGAGTCACTATATGGTACTATCTACTATAACTGGAGGTCTTGTTGCAAATGGTCATAACGTGACTATTGTAACAAATGACGTAAAGGGTACCTACGGATTTCCAAATGGAACATACAGTCAGGCTCTCACTTTCAAAGCTTCTTACACAAAAGAAGAAATGGAGGAAAAGCAACAAAGGTTATTCCAAGAGATCACGTTTGAGTTGCAAGGAAAGATAGAGAAATTTAAGTGTATTGCTGATGGAATGAACTTGATATTCAATAGCTGCCTCGATTTCTGGAGAGATGTGCAACTTCTTGCAAAAGTTAAAAAATCAAATTTCGATTTCGCCTTGGTCTTTCCTTTTTCATCCTGTGATATTTTAATGGTTCATTACATCAACGTTCCATTCGCAGTTGTCTTTCCCAGCGTACGTGCCCCGACATTTCACGAAGGTTTTATAGGTATGCCGTACCCTGCTTCGTATGTTCCCTTTGATATACAGGGCATTCTTACAGACGAAATGACATTTCTAGAAAGGCTTCAGAACTTCGCGACTCCATTTATGTATGATGCAATGCAATATATTGCTAACTGGCCCTACCACCAAATTCAAATTGAATTTGACATATCTCCAGAGAAATCAATCAAAGAACTCTACTCACATGCATCTCTATACCTGGCGCATGTAAGTCTTGGAAGTGACTTTCCACGGCCATACACACAAAACTTCATTCCTATCGGGGGCTTAATCACCCAACCAAGCAAGCGTTTGCCAAAGGTAAGTACAAAAACTTTTGTTCATGATTGTATCTGGCAACTTCATCTGTTTCATGAAGAATATTGCTGTGCTGCCTTCAGTGAAACTGTTGAAAATAGGAATATGGCTACATCTATTCTACAATATTGTTCTGCAGAAAAACAACGTATTTATTATTGAATTCTTATTAATCGATATGATAATAGCAGGCATTTCCCAGAAACCCCTATCTGGCCATTGTGAACCTGCCTGCATTTTTATATTGTAACAACGCCGTTCCTGTAACTCTGCCCAGCACCGACGTCTGTATCGTAATTCATCAGAATTCTTTAACCTGCTTACCTGAACTTTGATAACTATCTAACTGTGGAATACGGCTTAACAGCACCAGTCTCGTACTAAGCGGCCGTACCAACCCCTAAACCACCGGACCCTACCAAAAGGAGGTACCTCCGCGCGCGTTCACTTAAGCAATAAGTTTGTAAGTACCGGTACGTTGTGGTTTTTTGTATACTATCATGTAATAACAAGGAAAGTGTTATCATATTTCTTTCTACATTTAACTGCCCTTTCGTCTACTTTTTCGTCTGCCGATTCCTTTCCCACTCCGACAACAAAACCTAAAAAGAACTACAACCTGTATCTGACTCCGTAACACCATACATTCAGTTCCTCGTGTTTAAAGGAATTTAGGATTTCCAGTACTAGAATGGTTACCAGAGTTACGATTTTTTATTAAAGAACTCAGTATACTAGTTACAAACACTATGACTTCAGCAACTCCTCTTATGACACAGCTTTCTATGATCTTAAATTTGTTTTAAACGATATTTTATTCCTCTACCGTTACCTCAATTTTGGATTCCCTGTGTCTTCGAACATTAAGGAATCGTATACAGATCAAACTACAGCAATTAAGTACTTGATCATATAAAGACTTCCGTACACAAATGTAGCTTAACTCAGTACCTAATGTGATTTGACATTCACAACTTGTGGTAGCATTAAGAGCACCATACATATATAACAAATAAATTCAGTTGATGTAGTTGAGATGCCTACTATTTGTACGCTAATTTCTTTGGTTTGTTGGAACTATACGTATAAGCCGACTACAATTCGTTATGCATTCTCCATATTACTAAGAGCTCCCGTTTCCTATTTCATAGGAGTTGGAAGAATTTGTTGCAGGATCCGGTGACCATGGTGTTATAATATTTACATTGGTAAGTGACATTAAATCCTGTTGGAGAATATTCAAGTTGGTAATTATCCTTATCTTGGAGTGGTAATATGTCTTTTCAGGCGGTAGTGAGGCAAATTAGAGACCACTAACCCCCATAGGAATGTTTTACTTTCCTTTGCAAATCAATGCCATTCATGATATACCTCCAGAGCATATTGATGATTGACTTTATCTCAATCAAACTTTCCAAAACTTTTGTAACTTTTCCACTGATGTTAATGACACATTCAAAGCAAACCTTATGCAACACCACACAGCGGACGATTGTTGATGACCATTGGCGCAATTATTACTCTTCATGTATTTAATGAATACCACGTTTGGACAGTCATTCTCCGCCTTATTATAACCACATATCTAATATTTTAACTTTTTCTTCCCAAAAGGGTTCTCTTATTAAAAGTTTGCCAAACAACGATCTTGCCAATATTTTTGCACGTGTGTTCAGAAAGCTTCCACAAAGAGTTATATGGAGACACAATTCAGACCAACCAGAAAATTTAAGCAATAATACAAAACTACTAAAGTGGCTTCCACAAAATGATCTGTTAGGTAAGTAAGATGAGACGAAATCAATCTCACATGTTATGTTTAGCTACTTCAATCTTGGAATTACCAATAAACTAAAGACGAGGGTGGCTATATCACAATATACATAAACTATAGTGGCCTTCGGTATAATAGCGATACCGAATGACCTTCTTGACTATTCCTCGTTTTCCCCCAGGTTCTCGGGTCTCCATAATCTTAGTTGCTTGTATGTCTTTATAATTAAAATTGACGGTCAAGTATGAGTCTGCTCACGTCTGGTGCTGCAACCGTTACAGGTAAAGAAAAAAACCGCTTCTATCCTTCTATGTCATTATTGCAGGTCATCCTAAGACGCGACTTCTAATTTATCATGGCGGTAGTAACGGTGTTTTGGAGGCCATCAGCCACGGCGTTCCCATGGTGATCATCCCTATGTTCGTAGACCAATTTACCCACGCTGCCAGAGTCCAAAAGAAAGGGATGGGGCTTATGATAGACAAGGCCAATATCACGGAGGAAAGTATGATGGCGGCTGTTCAGGAAGTATTGAATAATCCCAGGTACAATGATCTCTCCATTTTGATATGTTTATGTCACTTTGCTGTAACTGTGAGCGAATTTAAAATTATCTTTTGTATCTTTCGTATCTTTCAGTTACAAAGAGCGAGCTCAGCTGTTTTCAGACATCCATAACGACTTGCCGATGAAACCTTTAGAGAGGGCGGTCTACTGGATTGAACACGTCATGAAATTTGGCGGTGCCCATTTAAGACCACGATCTGCTGATATGAACTTTATAGAACTTTACATGATTGATGTTGCAGTTTTTCTTATTATCGTTTTTGCCATTGGTCTTTATGTTGATTACCTTATTCTTAGCAAACTCTTCAGAATGTGTTGCAACACGGATAAAGAAAAACAAAAGTCTGAATAGATATATTTTCCGATATTTGTTGTATATCGATACTTTCCGAACCTTTACAAGCTTAATAATGAGGTTTAATCATGTGATGTAACGGCTCCCTACAGGTATTCCATGTCTTTGGACATTCAGCCACCAACAAAATCACATACTGTTGATTTATAACTATTTAGCCTAACTTAGGCGTCTGCTCCTATACACAGCCTGAGGAAGGTGGGTTCAATCAAGGAACACATTCTATCATTTAGTCATTTCATATGACGTCCAAGTTCAAGAGAGTAGCTACATGAAATGACAAAAAGTGAAATTGTTTTGAATCGTTTTATTATGCTTTGCTCAGATTATGATTTCAGGTATTTAGCTTTTACAATTATATTTTCTGAAGGCTTGAAACTACATGACATAATGCTTAATATTCATTTAAATTGTAAGTATAATTAGTATTAAAAGATATATACATCAAAGAAACCAGTGACATTACAGTTGCTGATGTGTTACTGAAGTATAATAAGTCATTTTCAACTCTATCCTTGGCTTCTTTTCTCGGTCACTGGCTAACATCAATTAGTAAATTTTGGACACTTAATGAGTAGTAATTTGCTGGCATTTACTAAAGCCTACGAACCAGGCGAATATATTCAGATGTTAAATACCGTAAAACACGTTTTTTCCTGTATCATTTAATGTTTTTCGCCACTGTGGATCTATATTACGTAATACAAAAACTATTGCAGGGTGAATATTTTCAATATTAAAATGCCACGCTGGTGCAAACCGACCCATTTCAAGAAAAGCCCATCCGTGTTTGAAATCCAAAAATTGTGTTAGTGACCTGTTTACCATGGGCGTCAATCCAGGGAGGGGCGAGGACGCGTCCCCCCCCCCCCCACATTTCGATGGGTGGTGGAAACAATATCAAATGCCACCCCCCCCCCCCCCCACACACACACACACACAAATTAGGAAAAAGAGTAATGATATGGCTCTATTTGGTTAGGACTTACACATCTCAGGATTCATATCATCGAATATCACTCAATGTTGCTGAATGGAGAATTCCACCCAGATCTCGTGAGTTGGTACCCTGAGCTCACCGAAAATCTTAAGCTTAGTCTGCCTTTCTTTCGAGGCCAGTTCCAGTCGTCGTCGGTTGAAGGGTATAGACAAATATTCAAGTTGATGAATCCAGCGGTACGGGCTATGTTTGGTGAAGTCGAAGCTCTCTTGTGGTCCTCCTCGTCTCCTCCGCCAGTTCGACGGAAGCCGAGAGATAATTTAGTGCTTTGAGGCGTTTGAAAACATGGCTATGGAGCACCATGACTCAACATTGGCTGGACCATGTGATGGTGTGCCATATTCACCGCGAACGTCTAGCCCAGTTGAAGCCTGAGGAGTTAGCAGAGAAGTTCGTTGGTTCCTCGGATTACAGACGCCGCATCTTCGGCCGATTCCAGTAGAAAAATAGTGTGCTCCGTCATTATCATAAGAGACAGCACTTCATAGCTAGAGCCAAAGCTTGTACAAAGTTGTTGTTAAGTGGTAGATGGTGTTTCAAAGACGGTGCCCGTTCCCTAATATTGGGGAAATGAAATAGGGAGCATATTCCGTGGCAGCGCATCCCATGTTACCTTGTTGTTGAGTGATACCGGAGTTTACTCCACAGTGAGAACACTGGGTACACGCAGGGACGTCGCTAGAGGGGGGTGTGGGGTGTGGGGGTGTCTCACCCCAAACTTAGTAAAACTGACGATAGTTGGAAAATTGGAGTTTCCGACTGTCGCACTCTAGTTTATTTATTCACTCTAGGCCTATTCAAAGCAGCAGTCGGATTTTTCTGGCTTCAAAACCCATCCAGTTGGATTTTCAGCCACTACACGTTCCCCCCCCCCCCCCTCTCAATCATCAGGCCTTAGCTACGTTCCTGGGTAAACGGTGGTTACATAGTACGATTCGACCAGAATTCACCCGATTACCAGATGCAGATCCACCTAGCAACCGAGGTAACTCGCGTGAGTACTCCAACGAACAACCACTGATTTATTTGGATGCCTTCATCACTTTAGCCACCACTCACATGGAACCTATTCTAAGTCTGACGATACATGCGCATGTGTGAGGTCCTGAAAACATAATTAAAGTGGTTTGTCTTGCCATCCTTGTTTCAAATTTCATAGAAATGTAGACCTAGCAAAACATTTAAACTGACACAGTCCCGTTGGAAGTGTGTCACGGGTGGTATTAAAAGTCATTGGTGGTTTAACATGCTGGCGTGTGACGACTTTTGTCCAAATTTGCGCTAAGCTCACTATACGAACTCGGATCTGGGCTGTGCCTAATTAGTTAGTTATTTAAATTACTAATAATGGCGTATGAGGAAATGCACCAATTTTGTGGTACGGCTCCCAGGACGGCAAGTCGAGAAACTCACATGCAGTCGCGGCGGATAGCTTCCTTCGCCTATATGTCCGGGGACAAGTTTTGGGACATCGTTCCTACAGGCCAGGGGTGGGCAACTACGGCCCGCGGGCCACATGCGGCCCGCCAGTGATTTTTTACATCATCACAAAAAACGAACTAGCTGCCTAGAATTTACCTGCACTTATGATGCTGTCAAGTAGGTCTATTATCACCATTAATTATCAATTGGACTGTATTGGCATTATGTTTTTGTGAATACAGATTAGTACACACACCTATTTCTTGAACGTCCTCGGAAGCAAAGGTTTGAAATCAACAGCAGGTCGTTGGTTAGGTGCGGCCCTGTCAATCTTTCGCTTCTAAAATCTGGCCCATTCATTCAAAAAGGAAGCCCACCCCTGCTATAGGCCTATATCTGAGGCCCTGTGGTCATTCCTTGACCGACTTGGTGCAATATAATGTGCCCATTTCGAAGTAAATTTATTCACAGATTGTTAGTTGTCATGGGTTCGAACAATTGAGGGGTATTCTATCCTGAAACATATGGCAAAATTGGGCTGGGGTTCCAGTTCGCCGCATTATTTGTCAACTTGCACTGGGTTCTAATGTTGATGTCAATTGGAATTACTAATAAAAGAAATAATCCACCAAAAATGAAGGTCGCATGAACTTTATTGCAGATTTCCTGAGTGACGAATTTGTAATTTTCACCCGAAATCACGCAACTAGATGGCTGCTATCCAGCCTGGCAAGTGCCATCTCCAGCGATCAGGCAGGTATTGAAATCTGAAATTTTCTTGGTACGCTGCGCGCCAACCGATGGTGGCGCTCCGCTTAGATAGTACTTACGGCCGGAATACTCGAATCGATTACGTCCCCACCCCCCCCCCCCCACGTTTCAAATCGGATTGACGCCCTGCTGTTTACATATACCAACAGCAAAACCCGTGACATTGTTTGAATGTTGATTGATTTCCGATTATATTTGTGACAGAATTTAGTGCTCATATAGCTTAATACTTCAAAATGTACTCGCTTGTACTTGAGTGTGAGTGAGTGTTGAAAGCAACCCGATCATCGATCGATGTAACTGTGCCAGTAGTAAATTAAAGGCACAATTGACCAAACGCTTCCAGAGAAATGATAGTCTACACAAATTTTGACTTTCAATGGTTTTGAAAATGTAAAATACATGTATTAGAATTACGTGTACGTTCGTTTGCATAACGTTCGAGCTAGCTATGTACAAGTGACAAATTCAATAGTAAGTCAAGATGATATGTACACATTTGCAATAACTCCGTTTAATCAAAGCGCAGTACTAGGCGACCTAAAAAGTTCAATGTGTAGCCTTCGTTCTTTGAAAAACGAAGACGTCTTAGGCCTACAATTGATTGTAACTAAATAAGGCATACGGCGTATCTATATATAAAGAGATTTTTTGCCATTGCTCATTCTTGGTAAGCTTCATTGCAATCTCAATATTGCAGCTATTGCATTTTCGCTTCGGCCATGAGTAAAATATAAAATGAGTTGAAACACTTACATTGCTAAGTACAGGCAAAAGGACACGGCAAGTTATCTACAAGTAAGGAATAAACTTCAGGATGCAACAAACAATCATTCATATTCACTGAAAATCATTTGTTTCTTGATGCCTTTAATACTGGTAGTTCTTCATAAGTACCATCACTCTGAGACGACTCAACAATAGGCTCAAAGTTAAATGGGTCGCGTTGCTGTTTTCTTGTGTGCGGCCCAGTATGCCCAGAAGGAATAGCAGGAAGTGGGCTTCTTTTTGTCCCTTTCATAGCCCCACTCCAGCTCACTTTATTCTTAAAATTTTGCAAAATAGATGATTGCTTCTGCCTCTGGAATTTCGCTCGTTCCGCTGGGATTTCTTCATAGATGCTTTGCGACTCATCTTTGTAATTTTTGTGAGCTTTCTCAGGGACGGATGTTTCATCATAGGTGTCTTCGTCCACGGTGTTATATTTTCCTTGCCTATGATCAGAACCTTTGGAGAAAGAAAACAACTCAATATTTTCATCAGCACTAAAGTAGATGTCTTCTTTGCCGTTCTCATTGGCATCATTGCAAGAGGTAAAAATTGATTCATCGTATGAAGAACGGCCTGGTTGGTGTAATCCTGTTTCAGGTTGCCTCAGATTACCGTTAAACATTGAGCAGTCGTCCACAATATTTTCATCAAATATATCATCTTTCAAACCAAATGATCCAGTTCGTTCGTATTTTCTTGTATTAACTGTATCTTCATATGTCTCAGCTTCCAGCTTGGTAGTTCCTATCATTGAGTTGCCCTCGTTTGCAAATGTTTCATCATCAATAACACCAGCATAGATGTTTTCCTGTGTGTCAGCTTCGTCATAACTCTCCTCCGTGTTAAGATCTCTCGCATAGTTGAAGGTATCTTTGAAAGAGGCTAGGGCATCGTTGGTAGCTGTTTTATTAACAAACTTGATTCCTTCCTTTTCTATATCAGTGTACCCTTCTTTTGATGTGGTTAAAGAGGCATTCTTGTCCCTTGTTTTTGCGTCCTCATCAAGTGTGAGTGGTGCTTTTGAAAACGTATCCTCAGTCATCGCTTCCTCATCTACCATAAAGTATGATGCTTTTGCATCATTCATCGTGTCATCGTTGTCTCTTGTCATCGCTTCCTCATCTAAGACAATGTAAGATGATTTTGCAGCGTTCACCATGTCCCCCCTATCTCTTTTCATTGCTTCCTCATCGAGCTCAGTGTAAGATGATTTTGCACCGTTCATTGTATCCTCCCTGTCTCTTGTCATTGCTTCCTCATCTAGCGCTATGTAAGATGATTTTGCATTGTTCATCGTGTCCGCCCTGTC
>JAIPMN010005768.1:0-13859 GCA_020650975.1 Apostichopus californicus
ATATTTATATATATATAGATGCAGATCATATCACTTAGCGCACACATTTACTGAAACATTCATGGCAAAATGAGAAAGAAAAGAACGGTAGGTTTAAGGGGAAAAAAATTAATTAATGGTTGAGTTTCATGTGATTGCAACTGAACTCTATTATTTTTTGTTTTGTTTTTTTGTTTTTTATTAAACACGATTTGCTTGCTGCATCTGCAAACTTGAAGAATGCCCTTTACCGTAAAAAAGGCCGACGAGTACCGCTCCTTCATAACATCTTTCGTACCTGCAAGACCAGGAACGGCTAATTTTATTGACTTTTGACAACTTTGAAAGATTTACCCTTAAGATGTGATAAAGTAAAATGTCAGCATTCTATACTTGGAAAATTCTTTGCTTTAACGCTAAAGAGGAAGGATTATACTTGAAACCTCTAAAGTTTATTTTTAGCTTCTCCAAGACAGGCAGGTTAGGGTTAAACAGGAAGTTGAGAATTAAGATGCGATATTATTTTTTTGAAGATTTCTTTCTTAAACTAGCTAGGTCTTCCTTGAGGTAACAATGAGATACATGATCGGTGAAAACAAAAAAAGAGTGACGACTCACTGCCTTGTATTGTAACAGGAAATTAAACGCCTCCACTTCCCTGTGAAAAAGTGTTATGACGTGAGTCTGCGGCTATAAGCGGCGACGATATAAATGTGAAGACTCTACATGGTTACAGAAGTGGGATTTGAAAGGGACACATTTGTGAGGACAGCACTAACCATTATCATCTGAAATTACACAGAGATATGTAAACGTATCCACATTGCGTCAGAGTAAACAAGTACATAGGTCAACGTAGTATATAAATTGCTGCCATGTCTAGGACAAAAAATCTTAACAATCTAAAATAGTAATCTTGCAAGATGATAGCAATTCCATTCCCTGAATTAATTAATTTCCCCCCTTTTTTTTGGAACTACAGTTTATTAATTCATTGTTGTAACACTAGGCGTCATCCTCCATTCTGTGAAACATGACAAATCGTTGCCACTTAATTTTTATAGTGGTGTTTTTTTTGTCCTCATTACAATTTTCACTCCACAGACATGTATGCCCAAACCACCATTACATGGATTCCTTAAATCCCTCCTGCAAAAATGAAAACTGCTTTACCTTGATTAATTTACCATCCATATCAATTGTCATCCCAGTGAAACGGACCACAACACACAAGTCACAGAATACTAAAGGATTGAGCTTACACTAACCCTCACTATTTTAACTCATTGTTTGGAAATGGTCACATCTTTGTAGTTCCCTCCCGACACTCGGTGAACATTTCACAAAATATGGTTACTTACTGGACAATGGAAGAGCAAGCAAGGTTACCTTGTACTTCTCTGAAGATATAAATATCTGTTTATCTTTAAGCAACCATTTTCTGAAGTGTGCAATCGTAATTAATCATAATTAAAATTGGATGATCCAGTTGATCATCCAGTGCAACATGGATCTATTTTACAGAAAAAGAGATTCCACATCGACTGTTGCCCCCCCATTGGGGGAGGGGGGTGGGGGCGGGGACATGCAGCTAGTAGTTAGCAGAGTGAGATAACACTGCACTGTAGAATTTCTACACATTTTTGATACACTGATTAACTTGAATTTACTTATCATAGGACACTCTCCAACGTATTCAACAACATGCTTAAAGAGATTGTTAATTCACAGGTAATGGATATTATATGATCAAACTATTCCATAAAAAGGTAAATTAGACAAGATGAAGTGTATGAGTGCATTTAAATACCACTAACATAGTGCCTTGCTATCTTAAATAGCTATGACCCCTATATCATAACAAATCTAATAACACAGTGCCTTGCTATCTTAAGTAGCTAAGACCCCTATATCATAACAAACTAATAACACAGTGCCTTGTTATCTTGAAAAGCAATGACCCCTATATCATAACAAACTAATAACACAGTGCCTTGTTATCTTGAAAAGCAATGACCCCTATATCATAACAAACTAATAACACAGTGCCTTGCTATCTTAAATAGCAGAGACCCCTAAATATTCATAACAATGGATGACCAACTCCTTGATATTTACTCTTCAGGAATGAATCGTCATTTTAAAGGAAATGTTTCTCATAGAAAAAATCACCATTTACCCAAATGTGACGATAAATCTTGAAAGATTTCCCAGTTCATCTACTCGATTCTTGTGACTTGTTAATTCCAAACCATATCTGAGTTACCCATCATGCACCACCACCACCACATGGCTGCACATGATCCTAGAAATCCATAACCGCACCACGAGAAATCAATCAATAATGATATTACATTGAAATATTTGTTAATATTAAGAGTTCATACAAAGGAAAGCATGTCTATAGCGCTTCTCCCTGAGCTGTAAATCCGTTTCCTCCCGACTAATATATCTTGCCAGTCAGCCAAGAATATATATCTTTTCTCTCTTTTTTACCTGGAGATTTCAAGTTGTGACATGCTTTCGACAAAAATATCCCTGCTTCTCTCTTTCCCCCCATTTTTTATTACAGTGGAAATCTTACCGTTAGCCGCTTCCACTGTCAAAATTTAACAGAAAGACTCTTGCATTCCTCAAAAAAAAAAAAAAAAAAAATCCCAAATTATTACACAAACATATCTTATGAAGTGGCCAACAGAATCACACAGAAAATGGCTTTGCGATTCTTCCTTTTTTTCTCCATACGAGCCTGCACCTTCGTTTGGAATTTAAAATTAGGATTTGATCATTTTTTCCTTTTTTTTCTTCCTCTCTTCATAGGAATTTGCAGACACGAGACGATTTCTCAGCCAGTGGCTGACTGCTCTCACTGAAGCATATATTAAACTCCATAGACTTTATTACTGCTTTTGCTGTTATTACACATAGTACACACAGCCATGCAAGTACACATATGTATATATATATATATATGTATATGTGTGTGTGTGGTGTACTGCAATGCGTACTACGTAATATAAAAATAGGATATTACTGTATGTGCTGGGATCCTGGCTGGGTAGTTACAGCAGTACAATTGAACACTACTACATGTATTCTCAGCTTTAATTATTTGTTGCATACAAGAAGGAGGAGGAGGAGGAGAAGGAGGAGGAAGAGGCAGCTAGCATGTGGAAGAAGTGGAGAACGAGAAGCAGAAGAGGGTAAAGCTGAGATGGAGAATTTTATAACCCGAAGATAAAAGGAAGCAATAACAAGACAGTGGCATTTATAAACTAACCATATACAAAAAAGATGAAGATAAATAGATAAAAATAAAAGCATATGTAGGAAATGGCACGAGAGAAGCAAAAAGAAGGAGTCCATCTTTGTTTGCATACATTATATGATGTGCTAATTCCACTCATAACATTCACAGTGAAAGAGCAAACAAGGATAAGATCAGGAAAAAAAGGAAAAGGATTGCAGCAAGAAAGCCAAATTTTCAATATAATTGACTGGTATTTTAAGATGTGTTTTTGCATATGTCAGAAATTTAAAGCAAAGGGGCCTATGAAATACATTTGGATGATCTTTCTTTCACAAATAAGGAATATTTACATAAGAATAGGGTTAAAAATGGCAAGTATACGATTTAATGGAGAAAACATAAGCTCTGATTAAATGTTACTGCAATATATATCTATATATATTGATATATATATAATGCTTTATGAGCGGTATGCCCACTATATGTTAGTAACATGTATGTAATATTAGTGTAATGTGTTTTAAGATTAAGTGGCTATCATTGATAAATATTAATTTCATTTTTTGATTTCAATTGGGTGTCTTTCTACATATTTGGCATACATATATGTATTTGAATACAATTGCACTAATTCATATTTTGTTTTGTTAACACAGTATTTGTCTTTTATTTCATTTATTTTTCTTCTGTTGGACATTAGGGGTAACCTAACAGTACATCTATAAATTATGATTTGTAATAATATAAACGATGTAAAATCGTTGAAATTCCCAAAAATATAACGTCATACCAATCGAGATGGACGAAAGTTTTAAAAATACTGCTAGGAATTATTCAAATCGAAACTGAGGGGGATGATTCTAAAGAGAATAAAAAGATGTTTAAATATAAGTCAATGTAATTCTTTTCAGTAAATGTCACATATAGATTAATCAGCTTTGACAAACAGTGTTTACCTCTAGTAAGTTTTTTAACTCCCAAATAATGGGGGATTAAAATTTATGATTTTTAAAGGGAGATTATGTCACCATATTTGTGTACCTTACAGATTAAAAAATGTCAGTATGTATTGTAATAAACATGACTCTAACATAATTTAACATTTACACTACCACCCAGCACTAAAATCCTACATAACTAAAGTCTATAAGATTCATAAGCCCACACTGATCTAGGTTTGCAAGTTTGCCACAATAGAGTAGTGTGGTCTGATCACTATAACCCATCCTACTGTAGCATAGTTTATTAGATTCATAGCCTACACTATTCTAGGTTTGCAAGTTTGCCACCTAGTAGTGTGGTCTGATCACTATAACCCATCCTACTGTAGTAAAGTCTATAAGATTCATAGCCTACACCAATCTAGGTTTGCAAGTTTGCCACCATAGAGTAGTGTGGTCTGATCAGTATAACCCATCCTACTGTAGTAAAGTCTATAAGATTTATAGCCTACACTAATGTAGGTTCCAAGTTGCCACCATAGAGTAGTGTGGTCTGATCACCCATATACTAGTTTAAAGCCTATACTCCTAACTCTTTATGCAGGTCAAAATCCATGGACTGATGCTTCAATATTTAATAAATGCTGCAAGATTCTCTGCTTGGTTACAACTAAGACAATTTCATCAGCTCATTCATGTACCCTGACTTACTTCCTACTTCATCATAAAATAGCCTGTCTCTTAAATTAAAACAAACCTGAAGGTGAGATATCATCAATGAACAATATTGCATAGTTACCATACGATGGACAATGGGAAGAAAAATATAAAATGAGGGTGGGGTGGGAGGGGGTGGCAGAGAAACATGTAACCCTTCGGTAGTAATTCATTTTCAAAGAGGTTCAGGGAAAACAGTTTAACAAAATCAAAATAAATAAGTTAAACAATTAACTGAACATTAATTGGAGAAAGTTATTAGTAAAAAATAAACATTTTACTACTTGAATACTTTCCTGGGAATATAATCACCAAGAAATTTACTGCTTAAATGAGACATTTCTTTAAGGACAGCTTTAAGGTTCAATATCGTCTCATGAAAGAGTTATTTCAACCCTGTTTGCATCGACTGAATTCACACACTTAACATTTAAATCCATATTTTTGCACCTTTTTATGAATACCGGACAACCTTTGCTGTACATTTGGGATCAGTTTGAGACCCTTGATAAAGTTAATGCTTTTAAATGCCGGTAGACAGTACAATGGTTTTAATCGTGAAGACAACACGTTACATATCAAAAGATACCAGCAGACTTGTAACAGATGTGTTTAATCTATTACACAAACACCTCATTTACCTAGCCTACATTTACTAGGGAATTTCCCTGAAGGGCATTGCTGAGCATGCCATCCAGATATTGCCCATCAAAGAAGACAATTTATGATTAAATTGTTTTGAAAGACCAACCTTTTATGACACAGACAGTTCCGCTTCATAAAAAAAGGGCTGAGAAGATGTATTTATTATCTGTTCAGCTAATGAACTGCAGAGGAAGGTACAATATGGTACAGGTTTACAGAGACTGACAGCAAGTGTAGTTCAAGTAGTACCCTGTAAAGACATGTAATATATCCAAGTCCTAGGTTCTATACAAGGATTGATTCGCCAAAGGGGAAACTACAGCCTTACATGGAAAAAAACAACCTTGGAAACATATTTACTCATTCTTCACTTTTAAAATATAAAGGGGATGAATGATGGTGGAACTAACAGCTCATAGAAGACGTCACGTGACGTAACAATTCACTCCCTACTCATAGTCAGACTTCATGAGACAGACATCTAAAACCATCTTAATTTAAGAAAAGGCTACATTATAATCTAAAGCAAATTTCAGAAGTTTTTCTTTTCACAGAAAAATCCTTTTTTCAGAAATAAGAAAGTTTTTGTCATTTGTGGAAGTATTACTCCGTGGACTATGCATAGCTGGATCGACCCTGCCAGTCCTGTGATCATGTTATTACCTTGGTATTTTTTAGTAAAGTCTGAGCCTGAGTTATGAGTCACCTACGAACCTGCAGATGAGCCGTCCCAGACTTCCCTGCCAGTCCTGTCTCTTATACCTGTAATGCGAGTCTGTGTTGATATCAGCCACAAATAAACCTGAAGGGGGAGGGGGGGGGGAGGGAGAGGTGATACCCTGTAACAAGGAGGGCCAATTTTTTCAACTAACTCCAGTACCAGTAATTATTGAACCGAAGCATGACGCCTCAGGCCCTCTTGTGAATATCCCAGTGGTAACGCCAGCCTGAATTCCCAAGACCCATGTAATAAATGCCTAAGATATGCACTCTATCTTGAAACAACTGCGGCAGCAGATGGACAAATATAGCTATAGTAGCAAATATGGTTACAACACACCCACAAATATATAGAATCTATAAATATGCATGACTTCTGTAACATCTTGACCAATCAATGGCAATCCGTAGTCATAGGTGACCTTCCAGAAACCAGAGTTCACTGAAGTTTTACTGGTGTGTGACATTTTTTATGGTATTTATCGCCAAGATTGTATCGATCCGGTACGCAATCCTCAAACTGTCTTATGGCGACAAGATGTTTATAAGCCTAACTTCACAGTCGTTACGCTAATTAGACAATCAGACCAACCTAACTTGGTGCACCACAAACTCGTCACCGTCTGAATGACGGGAAAACCGGCATTGATGGCTCAATTTAGGAATTGAGTAGAAGACCGACTTCGTGCTGCATATAAATCACTGCTGTTAGACTTTCATTGTTGTAATAAAAAGGGAAATGGGGGGGAGCATCTTAAAGTTTTTTGGACTTGCAAATTCATAGCAGTTCTGTAAACAACAATCTTAGAGTTGCTGCAGAAATTAAATGATTTAACCCTCGGCAGAAGGGGCAAGAACAGGCACTGGCACATTGTATGATTACAGATACGGGCAACTCACGGTATCAAACAACACATTCACAAGGGTTTATTCACGTTTCATTCACATGTTAGGGAACCCATGTCAAACTCTTTTGAGAGGAACTATAGCTTAATGTCTGGATATCTGGGTAGGAATGGACAGGCTTGGAGTCAAACATTGGCAGCGAGACAGAACAGCTACTTTGTCATTCAGCGATAGGGGTGGTTTAGATATGGTTCGGTCCCAACAAGAGTAAGGAGCATATGATCAACAAACATCATCATCACCATCGTTATCATGGTTGTTATCATCACCGCCCACCATCGTCATCACCACCCACCACCATCATCATCACCACCACTGCTATGTCGGCCCCCCTACCTGGCAGGGCAGGGCCATCAGCAGCATCGTCATCATATCAAATTCTTAACAGGCAGAGACTTCTAAGTGATCCGCATCCCACCCTGCATTCTCCTCCACCGGGTTCTTGATCTCCACTTCCACCTCGTTGCCACCACCGTTGCCCACGACGACGACGGCGTCTTTGGGAGCGGATTCGTCGAGGTCGTCGTTGCTATGGTAACAGCTGTCTTCCTCCTGGTTGTCAATGACGACTGGGTCTTCTGACGGCTTGGGTTCTTCCTCGTCTGGTGGTGGACCCTTGGCAAGAACTGTATGAAAATGAAAATCCAGAGACTAGGATGAAAAAAGAAGTGGCATGGCTTCTACCCAGAAGCAAAGAGAGCTATCATGGGTGGCAAGAGTGCTGAGGTTGTAAGTGGACATGTGAGGCAGTTAATAAATACTCAAGGAGTCTTGCTAGTATATACAGTCTGTAAGTGTATCAGGGACTACAGGATGTTGAAGATCAAGATGAACTATATGTCCCTGTGTGTGACATGTTGAGCATATTTTCTAGAGCAATCTAGAATATTGATCTGTGTTACCCTGTTCTTTTAGCAGGCCACGTACATGTTTAGTAAATTGATCACAACGTTGAAATTGAAAACACTGATATATATTTTTCTCAAAATCTGGCTAATTCGAATGTCTGGTGATGTTTGAATTGGCTGGAAACCTTCAGGGACGCTATTGTTCCTTACAAGTGTGAGTGGATTGAAAACACTGTCCTCTCCAGACACCTAGCGTCTATGAGGGGCTTGTGGAACACTAGTGTGTTAAATACCTGTCCTTGCTGGCCAAACGTCCAGTAACGTGTGGAGAAGCTCGATGTGTTTCTCTGCCGAATCGACAGACTGTGTCCTGCTAACCCCTTCAGACTTGTGCTTCTCGTTGCCGTTGGCGATGGCCTGCGCACAGCCTCGACTCATCAACACGGGCCCAAAGCAGACTGCGATGTTGTACATGTTCATTTTGTTTCTACCGCTGTATGCATCTACGGCCTTGAGGTGATCTAGCAAGTATTCAGCTGTGTCCTGTAGTAGAACATGACATGAAATATAATTAACAGAAAGACAGTGACAGAGCGTCCATACAGTCAGGGGGGTGGGGGGGCGAATGCCCCCCTGACGGACTCAAATGGACTGCTGGCGCCCTTTTCAGCTCTTTACCACTTTTTACTTATTCACGATTATTGACTACTTTATTGCGCTCTCATCTACCTATTGACATTTGTCACATTTTGTTGGTGTAATTTGGCGATGACACCTATTTATTCTTCGTTTATCTGCAAATTAGCCAGGCCCGGAACGGGTCATTTCCGGCGATCTAGGGAGTATCTTTACTCAAAAAATTTCTGTACGCTACGCGCCAACCTGCGGTGGCGCTACGCTTAGATAGTGTCGAAAGCGCCCCTACAGACCATTCTCGCCCCTCCTGACCAATACCTCTAGCTCCGCCACTGCAGAAAGAGAAACATTCCTTGTCATCACAGTCCATTATTACTTTGAAGTGTCTCTAACAAACCAAACCTAAGTATTAAGGAGCTGATGACAAAAATATGTACAACAGGAATGTTCAAAGGCTTCTCAGAAAGAACAGTACACCTTTAGTGAGTAACTTAGTCACTTTACTGGCTTAATCTTATTAACCTTAAATCTCAACTTTGTTCCACTTTACTCAACAATTTTAGCAATCTGCTGTGCAATATGAACCATGGTAGCATATTAATTTCTTGGCAGTTTGCCCCATTAATTATGGCTGGAAATTTCATCTCCTTCTAGTATCATTTTGAGTATTTCATGCCAATGTTGATCTAGAAATGTTAGTTTTTGGAACTTAGACAATTAATGCAAAAACTGTTTTTTAATCCCCACTACTAGCCAGCAAGCGATGGAATCCATCATTGGGCTTGTAAGTTACCATCCATGCCAGCTATTAAAAGCTAGAACTGATGCAAAAGATGAATTTGGTAGTCAGTTATGACCTGGATTACACATTTGCCCCTCAAAGTCTCATTTCTCTTTGACACAGTAGACTTTGAAGGTCTATATTTTCTACAGAATGGTCTGAATAGAAGCTATCATTTATAAGGTCAAAGGTTACGCTTTTTATACTGGAAAAACCGTTACTGTTCAAATAAAGAGGAAAAACAAAAAACAAAACCAAAGAATGAAAGAGCAAAGATCAATTTCCCTGTCAGTCAATTAACAGGAACGGATGTTTGAAAAGATTTACATATGATATTTGAAGGTGTTATTCTGTTATTTATATATTTTGTTGCGTTTGTACGTGTTTTTGTGAAAGAGAAAGGGGGGGGGGCATTTTCTTTCAAAATTCTAAAATACTTTTTAAAATTTAATGCTTTTGATTTTTGATATTTTGCATTACATTTCTTTGCACAGTTAGATTCAGTTTATCATTCAAAATGAATTGATACAACTTCAAGAGGCTCTCATACTAGCATAGAAATAGTTAACATAGATCTCCAAGCAATAATAACACTGTTTGTTGAGGTCCCTTGTAAAATCGTTTCTCTTCTGTCTGTTTCACTAAAGTTTTTGAGCATTGTAAGCTATCATTCTCCATATTTATACAGCTTACTTTATTTGATGAAGGTAAACAAAGCATCACTTGTAAGATCATTTCTTTTGTGCATTTCTGTAAAGTTTGTGAGCCTGGTGTACAGTATTAAGGCAGCTCTCATTTCCCTTTTCATGAGATGTGAGCAATGTAGCATTGACGGTCAATGGTAATAACTCTTACCTTATTTGATGTAGGTAACAAAAGCATCGCTTGTAAGATCATTTCTTTTTGTGCATTTCTGTAAAGTTTGTGAGCCTGGTGTACAGTATTAAGGCAGCTCTTAATCTATTTAAATGTGATGTGAGCAATGTAGCATTGCAGGTCAATGGTAATATTAACTCTTACCTTATTTGATGTAGGTAACAGTGGCATCACTTGTAAGATTATTTCTTTTGTGCATTTCTGTAAAGTTTGTGAGCCTGGTGTACAGTTTTAAGGCAGCTCTCATTTACCTTTACATGTGATTTGAGAAACAATTTAACATTGAAGGTCTATGGTAATAACACTTACCTTATTAGATGTAGGTAACAGAAGCATCGCTTGTAAGATCATTTCTGTTGAGAAAGACATAGTTTCAGAGTCCAGGAGTTCTAGTAATCTCTCACATACAGTGCTTGTAAACAGAGGTTCCGGTAATTCTCGTAAGTAGTCCTTTAGCACACCTGTTAACATGATGAAGAGAAAATTTGCCGTCGTCAATTGCACTTACAACGTATGGCATAAGACCTTAATAGTACAACCACTTGCAGAGGCACATGTACATACTTACCTGAACGCTGTTCATCAAACCATGTATATATTAACACATAATTAGCTACCCAAGCCTTCTATTTAACTTGGAGATTCCTCAGGGATGAGCCCAGGGTATAAAAAATCACTGAACTTTGTGGGTGATAGTATACTAAATTGCGGTATAGGCTCAAGTTTGCATATGCTACAGTGTGTTAGGATAATAATTTTTGTCCCCCTGCAGGTTGGATATGCAATGCATTGGTTATGAAAAACATGCCAACGACGTATCAAATGATGCAGTAACGCTGTTGTTAGAAATTCACGGAAATTGAGAGGTGTAAATCTCGGAGGTAGAAAAGAAATCACAGAAATCCGTAGAATTTGCGGAAAAAGCTCATGTCTGATTCCTGCAGACAAAAGCATTTCATTGCTAGTTATGAACTTCCTGCCACTTCGTGCAATCAAACAACTTTTGTGTCCCCCTCGTATTTGAAGTGCTTAAGGTGTTATTTTTTTGCATTTGCAAGCCTTTGAACTGTATTCTTAGTAAGGGTGTGGTGTACTATACTGAAGACACCAAACCCTGCTGAGTTTGACATAACTTATCCATCCTTTAAATGGTGCAGTTATGGTGCAGTGTGGTGTAGTAATGGTGCAGTACTTACCTATAGTATCACCAGACTTGCAGCATTTACATATTCATTGCAAAATGCACAATTAAAAGAATCAGACAATGTATGAAACAGACAGACACATCCAGTAGTGCGGTGACCCTCACATCTACCTCACAGACAGACAGACAGATACATCAGTAGTGCAGTGACCCCTAACACCTACCTCACAGACAGACACTTCCAGTAGTGTGGTGACCCCTCACACCTACCTCACAGACAGACACATCAGTAGTGCGGTGACCCCTCACACGTACCTCAACACAGTGCGTTGACCCCCTCACACCTACCTCAACATAATCACGTGACTTAGATCTCGTTGGTTAAGAATACTTTTGCCTAATTTATTTCTCTCACTCGTCTAATCATGATCTGCAACAATCTGAATCTGAATACAAAAACTTTGCCCATTTCAGTAGTTTAAAGACAGACTTACCTGTCTCACCCCAACATAGGCACTTAATTCTACCAAGTAGCCTAAACAGTATATGTTGCCTCCTGTGATATCCTATCTACTCAAACTCCATGGCACGCAAAATGTTGGACAAACATACCGTGAAGCCGGGTCACAGAGGGTGCACAGTGTTAAAAGGTTACCAGGACATTCTAGGCGCGGTAGAATGAGTGTGCTTAGGTTGTGGGGAGACAGGTAAGCGAGGAACGAAGTAAATATTGCCTCTTGTGATATCCTATCTACTCAAACTCCATGGCACGCAAAATGTTGGACAAACATAGATGGAATGACTGTGAAATGCAAATGCTTTTCAGACAAGGGTAACTAGTTTCCAAACTTTTGATAAGGTCAAAGGCAACGAAGAAAGTAACATTTATCCTTTATTATAGATAAATATGCCATTTGGGGTATATGGTAATAAATCTTCACATACCTTTCAACATTCGATAATTCCCTTTAACTCACCTACACTTTATATCAATATATTTGACAAATTAAAAAGCTCAAATCAAAATAATTAATTGTAAACAATGGTCTGATATAACCGGTCAACTCAGATTCAATTTTCATTCTATAGGGTTTGTCAATTTACCAATAAACATGTCTAGGTAACTTCCTCAAACTACCACAAAGTACCGTATTACATAACCAGTGAGTTTTAGAAATGGTGACTCCCTATTATTACCCTTCACTGCGATTAATGGCCTCCGCATCGAACTGCATCAGTATAACTCCTACAGCTGTGTAAGCTAACACTAACAACAACTGCAAACTATTCATATCTTTCACCTTTGACCTAACGATCCTTTAATCACTGCTGTCATAACAACTTTTGCAAACTTTTACTAATATTCTCTACTTCTAAATCTTTTCTCTCATCTACCTAAGACTTTAAACCTTAAAACACCCACACTTGTGGGCCAAAGGAAACCTTTATGAGGGGGTTCTATAGCCTTTCACTATATTTACCCAATCCCTCTCTCTATCTTTCCTAAATTTCATTTTAAATGACAAAGCAGACTCTTTCAAGATTTTGGCTGTGTTCCTCCAGCCAAGAAATGGACTGTACTGTAACCAATGATTAATGGGTAAGTTCATGGGCTGGAGACAACTACTGGTCTTAAAATATATATATACCAACTGCTGCCCACACACTGGTAAGATAAATAACACTGTTGAGATATGGGTCATTAATGCATTCAGGAGAAAAGGTCACTTGTTTTAAACATTACAGATAAGGTTAGATGAGGTCCCATTGAAATGCTATGATAACATCAGAAAGGTGACCTTAGGCATGGATGGAAACATAAACAAATCCCTATAAACCAAAACACTGGTACTGTCATTGAAATCCAAAGAAATATTAATTATCCGAGGGATAAACAGCGCCATCATTATTGTGCCTCCTTTAATCACAGACTTTCACATCTTGTTGCAGAGTTTGCAAGAATATATATATGCTGAGTAATATCTCACATTAAAGGGTGTGAAGACTCGCCCCAAACCGCGTACGGCCATCTGAAAAAGTTAACTTTCCGTTGCTTGCAAGTGAAGTTTTGTTCGTGTCGCTACAAAATGCAGACAGTAATAAAACGTGATACCTTGTTATCTTTTATCTAGACCTGAGATGTCCATTGCTGCTATTTACACTGTGTTATAAATGGGTATTGACCGTAGCTGCCTGTACTGACTGTGCACTAGTGTCTAATTACCGACGGTAGCAAGCTGTGTGTGTATTTTCTGGGATCGATGGTGGTGTCTAACACTTCTGTTACACCTCATTCGAAACTAGGTCTGATTACCAGCATAAGACGTTTCTTAGTGCGCGAGTCTTCACACCCTTTAATCTAAGGAAGACAGGTTGAACCGTCCTGAATGAACTAAATGAGAGCAATTTTAGAAGC
>JAIPMN010005769.1:3206-14849 GCA_020650975.1 Apostichopus californicus
GATTAATAATGGCGTATGAGGAAATGCACCATTTTGTGCTAGGACTCCCAGGACGGCAAGTCGAGGAACTCACATGCAGTCGCGGCGGATAGCTTCCTTCGCCTGTATGTCCGGGGACATTTTGGGACATCGTTCCTATAGGCCAGGGGTGGGTAACCTACGGCCCGCATGCGGCCCGCCGGTGATTTTTTACGTCATCACAAAGAAACGAACTAGCTGCTTAGAATTTATCTGCACTAATGATGCTGTCAGGTAGGTCTATTATCACCATTAATTATCAACTGGACTGTATTGACATTATGTTTTTGTGAATACAGATTAGTACACACCTATTGCTTGAACGTCGTCGGAAGCAAAGCTTTGAAATCAACAGCAGGTCGTTGGTTAGGTGCGACCCTGTCAATCTTTCACTCCTAAAATCTGGCCCATTCATTCAAAAAGGGTGCCCACCCCTGCTATAGGCCTATATCTGAGGCTCTGGGTCATTCCTTGACCGACTTGGTGCAATATAATGTGCCCATTTCGAAGTAAATTTATTCACAGATTGTTAGTTGTCATGGGTTCGAACAAATGAGGGGAATTCTATCATGAAACATAGGGCAAAATGGGACTGGGGTTCCAATTCGCCGCATCATTTTGTCAACTTGCACTGGGTTCTAATGTTCATGTCATTTGGAATCACTAATAAAAGAAATAATCCACCAAAAATGAAGGTCGCATGAACTTTATTGCAGATTTCCTGAGAGACGAATTTGTAATTTTCTTCCGAAATCACGCAACTAGCTGGCTGCTATCCAGCCTGGCAAGTGCCATCTCCAGCGATCTGGCAGGTATTGAAATCTGAAATTTTCTTGGTACGCTGCGCGCCAACCGATGGTGGCGCTCCGCTTAGATAGTACTTGCGGCCGGAATACTCGAATCGATTACGTCCCCCCCACGTTTCAAATCGGATTGACGCCCCTGCTTTGATAGCACAAAAGCTCTATCGATTACCTTTAGTCACCAGGTCCGACACCACGAATATAGTCCTTCCCGACTATTTTTTAACCAAATGTGGATGTTTCCAAATATCTTTAAGTGTTTTTGTTGACGTTCACTTTATAATTATCTTAATATTTACTTCCTGTAAAAGTCATTGTATCATTTGAATTACCACTACTATATGTATACAACTGAACCCATTCACTGAAATTGTCCATGTAAGACTTTTATACCCTAAATAGCCTACCACAATGAACAGTTCTAATCGAACGAAGTAACAATACAAAGTCACATTGCACACACCCTGGAATATTTGCATGTTCAAATGCACATAACGTATCCATAAGTAAATAAGTTGGAGAGGGAGGAAATATCCTTCCTTGTGCAAACTGATGTGGTTACAAAAATAATGCTTCTTGGTTGAAAGCAGTGGCGGAGCTAGGGGTATTGGTCAGGGGGGCGATAATGGTCTGTAGGTGCGCTTACGACACTATCTAAGCGGAGCGCCACCACAGGTTGGCGCGTAGCGTACAGAATTTTTTTTAGTAAAGATACTCCCTAGATCGCCGGAAATGACCCCTTCTGGGCCTGGCTAATTTGCAGATAAACGAAGAATAAATAGGTGTAATCGCCAAATTACACCAACAAAATGTGACAAATGTCAAAAGGTAGATGAGAGCGCAATAAGAAAGTCAATAATCGCGAAGAAGTAAAAAGTGGTAAAGAGCTGAAAAGGGCGCCAGCAGTTCATTTGAGTCCGTCAGGGGGGCATCCGCCCCCCCCCCCCACTCTGACTGTATGGACGCTCCGCCACTGATCGTCATACACAATACAGGTATATATATTAATATGACAAAATACACACGGAGATCAACTTAGCAGCTTTGTATACCCACCCTTAATAATAGATTTAGTACTCTAATACCAGGGAACTGCCTGGTCATAAATATCATTCACAGAGAATAACAGGATACATTACTTGGGCAAGGTCTTTTCAGGAAAAATGTCAGTGAAGGTTAACGTCGCAGAGCGAGTTGGTTGGTTGTGTTTAGCGAGACCTAATTCGCTATACGAGGGTTCCAGGGTGTGTGGAATGTGACATTGTGTTGTTACTCCGTTCGATTAAAACTGTTCATTGTGGTATAAAAGCAGGGAGTTGTTATGGACTCCCTGATAAAAGGGTATAAAAGCCTCAAATGGACGTATAAGGAACTTTCTTTACAATTCAATTTTTTTGGAATGTTTTAAATTTTTTGTTTATCTTTTTTTAATTTGGAAAATTTGTATATTTTTGTTGATGTCAGTGGACACTTATGAACTTTCGTGAGACTGTGAGAGAATTTCTGTTTCTCTGCTTCTATCGTGTAGACAAGAAATGAAAATAATATTTACTGACAGGTTGAAATATTTTCGAATTTCCAACACATATTCAAAGCTACGGAAGCTTAAAAGTGCCATCACCATAAGAAAACTTTGCCCCAATAAGTCAACATTTTTCAGTAAAATTGTTTAGATAACAAGATAATATTTTATCAAAGATCAGAAAAATGTTGGATTGCTCAGTTGCTTTAACTGAGCTATTGAACATTTTTCTGCAAAATTTTTAATCGACAAATGAGGCCATTAACCTGCTCGATTTGAGGTTAACCCACGCCCTATTGCACTTTATGATATGTGGATTGCTTGGTAACTTTTGGAAGGATGTTTCTTTATACGACAAAGTACATCTCTTTCTTGTCTGTGAAATGTATTTTTTAATTTTAAGGGTAGATGAAGCTATTGTTCCTTGACATTGATCTCAGTATTTCATATGTTTATGATACCATACGTACATACATCATAGCTGCCAATGAGTAGTAAACAAATGACATTGTTTTAATGGTTTTCACGAAATCCTCCAGTTTCCCCTACCTGTAGTTTTGTTTTGTTTTACATGGTTTAGCTTAAATTGAATATCTTTTAATTAAAAAGAAACCATTGTAGAGAGTTGTTAGAGAACAATTAATTTTTTTTTTTATTTTGTAGCATATGGCATTGAGGAGGTGACAGGTTGGTGGAGGGGAGTGTAAATTCAAATCCCAATTATTCAAATCTCCGGGAAGGTAAAACTAAAATGCTAAAATGCACTTATTACTTGGTTGTTAAAGATATCTTAATTGTAAGGAATTTGTGACTGAGATGTTGCAACAATTGCGTGTTATTTTGCGTGTTAGTTTTGGTTACTAAGTTAACATCTGACAAATTTTACAGAGAGCTTAAATTTTACTGCCTGTACAGTATTCACTGGAAGAAATGAAAACATATTGCAAAAGGCTTAAATATTTCCAAACACAATTTGTGGGTGATAAAACAACTGGGGTTGAGGGGATGGGGGGGGGTGAGGGAGGATGGAGGGTAGGTATGCAAGTTTCTTCAGTACCCACGACCTTCCCATGCAGATCTTAGGAGACTGGGGTGGAGGGGGGGGTGGGGGAGGATGGAGGGTAGGTATGCAAGTTTCTTCAGTACCCAAGTCATTCCAATGTAGACCTTGAATAAATTTCAAATGTTCACGAAAAAACTCAGATATGGATTATAAAATTTTAAAAAGTGTTTAACGATATGTATGCATTGACACCCGCTTTTATGCGGACAAATCTAGGGTGTTCTGACAAAATCGTGTTTCAAAGCTCTTCTGATAAATTTGATCAATGTGACGGAATTGAAAGGGATTTTAGGTATGGGAGACAAGGTAATGTAAACTAATAAATAGCAAAAAAAGGCAGAAACATTTAGAAGTTGAAATCTTCATATGACTGTAATAGTATTTTTGGCTGACTTCCTGTGATTTTCTTCCCAAATTCTTGCAAATTAAAATAGAGATTTTTAAGAAGGTCTAAGAAGGTCTAGAGTGAAACAGAAAATGAACATCTATTTATCATTTAAGGTATCACTTGAAAGAAATAAAAGCTAAGATATTTTAGTTACAGTAGTGCCCTCACAAGCTATGAAACAGTATCTGTCCAATGCATGTATGTCCATCCGATTCTCAGTTTGTCAAACAGTTCCTTCGTCACATTGCTAGGTTAAAATGTGAGCGTGGGTATATCCCGAAAGCCATCATTGGCAAATCGAATCATCGAATAATAAAAAGAAAAATAGAGTTTTATTCCATCCATAGTCAGTTCATTACAAGTGGGTTCCTGGTTAAAACGTTTTGTTAGTAAAGGGGTTAGTCCTCGGTTAGCACTCTGAAGGAAGAACAGAAAAGGAATAAAACTTTTTAAGACATCAAGGAGTCATCACATGAGCAGTAAATGGCGGCCAACAATACTTGGTTCAGATTGTCACGCTATTTTGTGTTCTATCCATAGTTTACATAAGGATTCCTGTCCATGATTCCTGTACATCACATAATTCACCTATATTGTGAGCACCTACAGGAATGGCATTCGGTCTTATAGCATCTGTATAGGTTTAAGGTTTTCTGTTCATGATTCCTGTACAACGATTCCTGTCCATCCTACAACAGGGATGGTGTACAGGAATTTCTGTCCCACGGTGTACAACGATTCCTGTACACCTTACAACAGGGATGGTGTACCAGAATTTCTCTTGAATATATAACTCATTTATCTGGTGACTTCAGGAACAGCATATACAGGAGTTAATTCTCTTAAAGTGGCTGTACAAGTTTAAGGATTTTCGTACATGATTCCTGTACATCCTACAACCCGGGATGGTGTACAGGAATTTCTGTTAAATAAGATACTTCAGCTACCCCAGAATATCCTTTTAATGACCGATTGGTTTTTGTGGTTTGTCAAACTCACCTTACAATGTACTGCAAATGGCATAGTTACACTGACAGTAATCAATCTCTGGGAGCTTCCCTGTGACCTTTGACCCATCGGGGCACACCAGCTCCACAGTTATAAAGGTGTCTTTCAACACCGGCCTGCAACAGTTACAGTTGTGAGTGACCAGGAAACCGTCAAAGCTGTCGCACTCGGACGTCGACGAACAATAACCCTGGCAGACTTGTACCGATACGTCGTCGGCATGGCAACCCCGACTGTCTGTGAGGTTACGTAGTTCGCTGGATTTGCTGCAGCTGTTAGGCTCTGCGGAAGAGGCAAAAATGAGGACGCAAGATGATACTTGGGCGATTCAAATGATAAATAAGTCCTTCTATCATGAAAGGTCTGCGCTACTTAATGTTACTTGAAAAGCTACTTGATTTTATTGTTTTGTTTTCAACTTTTGATCACCCCTTGCAACCTCTATTGAGGGGGATAACCTTTGAAGGTTTCCTCAGTAATGTTACTCAAGAACTGTTATTAATGTTGAATATATATCACAGTGTTATGATGTTACGAACTGATAAACACTGATTTGCTAAAGTGGCATTTTGGACAATATTATAATATTTTGTTCACACATTACTCAAAATAATCATGATGCAATCCCACATATTTTAGCATTTATCAATGTTGAATTTTCTCTGGGCGAGATTTCAAGCTGTCACTCCGTCCCATGGATATGAGGTGGTGCACAAAGAAAAAAACAGGGCCAAAAAGGCATAATATATGGAAGCAACACAGGTAAAATGACTTTTAACTTAATAAGACTGACATCTAACCTACTCTATGCCTGCTTATTCTCTGTTAATCATAATAATAATATAAATAATAATTATAATAATAATAATATTAATAATAATAATAATAATTATAAAAATAATAAAAATCATAAAAATAATAAAAATAATAAAAATAATAATAATAATAATATTAATAATATTAATAATAATTATAAAAATGATAAAAAATAATAATAATAATTAGAAATAATTAGAAATAATAATAATAAATAATTACATCTATAAAGCGCTTAATACAGCGTTTCAAAGCGCTTTACAAAGTAGAAAAGAGACAAAGGAAAGCAAGGAAAAAAAAAAAACTAGGAATCAAACAGAAATGTTTTAAGCTGTCTTTTGAAAATACAAAGGGAGGGAGAGTCACGAACGTTAACATAAATATGTTTTTAATATGTCCTCTGTTGAGTTTTAAAACTTGAACATACTGTACATGAGCCTACAATATTGTCAAAAAGAAATTTCTAACAAAGTTACGAAAATAATGACAACACAACAAGATTGAATGACAATTTGGAGATTTGGATAAAAGCCTCTGTTTTGCAATATCCATAAAATTTAAGAAACGATCAAATACTTTCTTAAATCTGTTTTTCACCTTCAAACATGAATAAATTCTTACCTGACACTAACTTGCAGGTTGGACAACAATCACCATCATCAAATACAGGAGCGTAGCCCTTGAAAATCAAACCATACGTTGGAAAATTATGTTTCACAGTTTATTAAAGTTGACAAATGTGGTACAAAAAGAGATGATATTTATCCGGTGTAGAGTTTTATGCAGATACATAGAAACATGAACGTCACATTAATGTGGGCTCTAAATGGGTCCTTCCTCCCACTCCCCCCCCCCCCGGCCCCTCAATTAGAGAATGGTTGAAAAGAAGTTGTCACTGACTGAGCTAACTGACATAGCACAAGGCTTGCATCCTTCAAGGTTATTGGTTTTAAAATTCCATTCAGGTTAATTGTTTACTGTCCCAGTCTTTTTGTTTTGTTTTTACCGTTGCGTTTTGAAACAAATTAATACGTACCTCTTCGCAACTGATATCTTCACATCCTGAAGAACAGGTCACTACACCGCCCTCACACGAACATGTGGTGCAGTTATCTGTCATCCAACTCTCCCCGGGATTTCGTGAAACTCCGTCCTCTCCGAGGCAGTCGCACTGTCCCTGTTCGATGCAATCCCCCTCACTGTCACGGTACCAGCCGGGTCGGCATACACAGGCCTGTTCGTTCACACAGTTCGCCTCGGTGGTCGTAGATGAAGCGTTAGCATTTAAATCGACACAGCTTAGTACCACGCACGTACTGCCCCATATCTCGTGGTCTCCACACGCTGTAATACGGTGGAACGAGAGTATTTGCAATTTTCAGAGGGACATCAAAGATCATTTTGTGGGAGAAAATCTTGACATCAAAGGCAACCCACGTTAACATTGGATTCTCTGTCGTCTAAACATGTCCTAAACGTACCGCTTACATTTATCTTGTTTCCGTCGGTATGGAGGTCAGAGTCGATGTCCGTCACATACGGATTGATTTCTAGTTTCATTCCCAAAGTGTGAAGAATTGTCACAACTAATGAATATTCATCCATCATGTTTAGATTACTAGAAGAGTGCTATTACAGGGCAGACAGTATAGTGAATGTGTCGGGATCTATGCATATTCATATCTGAAAGCAGACAGTATAGTGAATGTGTTGGGATCTATGCATATTCATATCTGAAGGCAGACAGTATAGGGCATGTGTTGGGATCTATGCATATTCATATCTGAAAGCACACAGTATAGTGAATGTGTTGGGATCTATGCATATTCATATCTGAAGGCTCACAAGAGGAAGTAGAGAATACATGTTACTTTACAAAAATTTGTAGCGTATCTCATTAATACTCTTGTCAGATATTGCCAGTTCAGTCGAGTGATACTTACGACAATCCCCGTAATCGCAAGGCTGTTCCTCCTGACTTGCTCCTTCACACTCCGATCCACCGTAAGATGCAGGTGGATTATTAGCTGACCTGTAAAATTAATGATAAGAGAGTGCATCGTTAGCGGATATACTAAAATTGAGATCAACATGGTAGAGATTAAGAAAAAAAATATTATAAAAAAAAATATTATCCAATAAACATGTTTATGTCAATACCAGCAAGAGCTTAAAACATTTATTTCAAGCCAAACTTTTCTCAGAATTGGAAAAATTAAAAATTAAAATGGTTAGCACTATTCATAAATCTTCGGTTTAATATCACATGTGAGAGTGACGTATTTGTTCTTTAGTTTCAACAAACCAACATGTTAAAACAATTACTTCAAGCTCCAAGGAACCAATATTTGAGTTGCTTTATTAGAAAAGCAGTTTGCATAGAACCATATGAAACTGAGTCCATTGCAGATTTTAATATTTAGCTAGATATAGAAATTTAATTATTGTCCAAATTTCACTTCCGAGAATCCCCTAACTTTTTCTGGGTTTTTGAATTCAGCAATCGTAGAGTAAAAAGCTTGCATGTGATTATTATTACTGTGAAGTATCAAATTATCTGCATGGGCCAAAAGGCCTCTCAGAGTCATATGGGATCTAAGATACATTGCTAAACTAGTGAGCTCTCAGAGTGAAAATTGAAAGCTGGCCATGGGTGTGTCTCATCTCAGCCTAAGGACATGGTAGCCTAACAAAAATAATACATTTTGGAAGATTCGGTAAAAATTGCAACAAAAATCGGGCAGTGAAATACGTAATGTTGCTTTTCACTGAACTGCTTGACAAACAGTAATTTTTGTCAGGGTTTACCTCCTTTTTATCAAATCTCACCTGAATCTCGTCTGACTACCGTTCCCACACGAGACAGAACAATCTGTCCATGACGACCAACTACTCCAGCCACAGTCCACGGAGCAAGGCGTGTCCACGCATTCCAGGTGTCCTTCCACACAATTGCTGTGTATATACAAGTATGGATGATATTATATACCATGAAACTCTCTTATCCCTTACATATAATTATATAGTTTCTCACAGAGAGAAACCAGCTCCCTCATTAAAGCAACTCTTTAGACGTATATCAAATAGAGTGGTTCTTTTAAGTCTTATGTTACACTCCCCTTTTCACAGTCTTTACCGAGTTTAACAGATCTGGTACAAGGGTACAGGTGCCACGATACTAGAACGAGTAGGTCCCGTAATTCATCCTTACCCGAGGCAATGCACCTGTTCAACTCGCTTGCCGATTAAGCTCTCTAGACTTTTAGTTTACTTTGTAGACTTTGTGTACTGTTATATTTGTTTGTTTTCTTGCTTTGGTTTTTTTTCTCTGTACTTTTGGCGGAAATAATTTCCATTTCACCAAAATGGACAATAAAGTCTGTCACGAAAGCAAAAGCTAACGTCCAAGAAAAGTAGATTAACAGCTTGCATCAGCCAGAATTCTTTTGCACGTTCAAAACTGGAAAAGATTTCAAATTTTCACAATATTATACATTTTTTTCTGTGTAAATGCATGAAATTCTTGCTTCCACCCCTTCACTTGACCTCCCAACTTCCCCCCTCCCATCCTCCCCACCACTCTTCATAAACAAACAAACAAACGAACAAAACTCCTAGAATTGACCTACCAGTTCCTGCAGTCGTCAACCAAAGTTGAGCCTGGTGCGTGAATATTTCCATTCTCGTCTGTGCAATCACATTGACTCTGTGGTACACATTCATTGTCTTGTTCTAAGGTACCATTAGGACAGTGGCAGCCGGCTTGACACTCTTCAACGACACACTGAGAACTCAGTGCCAGATCGGAACACTTGGCCGGACATTGTGTAGCACATTCCGAGTATACCTGACCATTGAGACATTCAGTTTCTGTAAAGGATATTAAAAGAGTCTGCTTTAACTTCCGACCAAACGCCAAGTATTTGCAAAATTGCAAAATTTGTAAAATCTAAAAAGCAATTGGATACAAATTTCACCAGAGTGCTCACATTATGTTTTACTACTAACTCTTAAATACAACTATTACCTATAGAAGAAACAGAAATTCATTTACATGGAGACCACACATATTAATCATTTCAATAATCTATTCATAACTTGTTAATACCAATTTTGACTGCTGACATATTACGCTGCATTGAAGCCAAAAGTTGTCCACTGCAATCCCTTCCTCCTTACCCCCCTTCCACCCCCCCAAAGAAAAATCCTGTTAATGTGGTAAGAATTAGGCATTGAGAAGTGGCTGGCAGCTTTTCTTTCTGAAGAGAAACGTTTTCCCTTCTGATGATCTACGCAAAGCTGTATAGTAGCAAACGTATCCTGCCACTCACCGCACTCTTCCGGATTACAAACTTTCGTCTCGTTGGCAGCGCCCTCGCAATCCTGGCCTCCGTTTTTAGGAGGAGGGTTGCTACAGGTTCGGAAGCGGTACGACACTCCCCCACCGCATGTCACGTCACATTCCGTCCAGTTGCTCCAGGGAGACCACTCCCCGTCGACTATGAGGAGAAAGTGAACACGGGGTGAGATGACACGAGGAATCGTAGTGATATATATTATCTGGGAATCAGTCTTTTGCTTTAAACTCAAAAAGCTAGAAATTATCAAACATGGTCACCCAGACAAACTCCCCATAATTTTATATGTGTAAATGGTAGCATAGATCAATATGGTGTATTAGTTGATTAAAGGGAATCTCATGCTTTCAAAAAAAGATAAATTAATGAAAAAGTGGTCAAGAATATTCAAAGCAGGATTTGGCATGTGCAAGTTATTCACAGTAAATGTGTAGTGGAATAGGAGTACTATATACCCGGAAATAGGGTTTCATCTCGAATAAAACATAAAAATAACTAACTCAACTACAATCTTCAATGTCCAACTTTAAACAAAAAAAACATTTTATTCTTACCTGCAGATACAACTTACTTCATAACTAGTACATGTCATTTTAAAAATGAACATTCTTCGATGTCTAGGCCATAATTGGGAGGGAAAGACCCCCAGTGTAAAGTAATCTTAGGAACTTAGGACTTTTAGCAAGGTGAGCTTACTGAGTAATAAAACATGCTTTGAGTTTCAAGTAATTAATAATTTTTAATAAATTGTTGATATCATCGCAGTTGCTTGCTTATATGACGTATAGCTACATCTCAATGGCTTTACCTGGACAGGCATCTGTGTTACAGTAGTCAGTTTCCATGGTGACATAAGCAGTGGCATTCAAACAATCAATGGTCCCATTGTCAGACCTGATCAGGTTTCGGGTCCTGTGCCTGCGACCGACACCGCATGATGTGCTGCAGTCCGTCCAGTTCGACCAATCGTCCCAGCCGCACAAGAAAGGAGCTAACGATTTCAAAGAAACAAAGGTCAAATGGGTCGAAGCCACGTTCAGTTTTTTTGGGGGAGAAATTTTACCAGACGGAATCACCCCGGTCAAAGTTTAGTTGAAGCAGCTGGCCATGTTCCTTTACTAGTTATTACATTTCAACCACAGTTAAGAAACGCCATTAACCTTCGTCATAGAAAATGACGGTCGTTTGCTTTGTTGGCAAATTTTCAGAAGGGGGGGGCATAAAGACTTAAGTTGACACAGCTTAAGAAAATGCTACCGTTTTCCATGCCTATTGACATTTTTGTACTAAGAAGTTTCTAAGCCTGGAAAGTTGATTTTTCAATTTCCATGACTTTTCCATGACTTTTGAAAAACCTTGCAACGTATTCCACTCTCTACAGATATTATCTCTCTCTGTAGTATCGCCTTTTTTTTCACAGGAAATCGTTACATCCAATACCACCCTTTTTGCCGCCCACAGATTGGGTACAGAAAAGTTCACTGTGGCCTGCAAGATCAATTTCACGATCACCGTTGGTCTAAACACATGTCTTCTCAAATCGTTGTGTTTATTCAAATGGGCATTGGGAAGTCAATGGAATATCTTTTCATGAATGTATACAAAGTCCAGTCAAGTCTATATTTATATATCCATACCTGAGGTGGTCACAATCATGACCGTACTTG
>JAIPMN010005771.1:0-17472 GCA_020650975.1 Apostichopus californicus
GAGGTTTAGTGTCCCCTTTCAGAATATCACACCGCACTTGCTCTTCCGAGGTTAAGTGTCCCCTTTCAGAATATCACACCGCACTTGCTCTTCCGAGGTTTAGTGTCCCCTTTCAGAATATCACACCGCACTTGCTCTTGTGAGGTTTACTGTCCCCCTTCAGAATATAATACCTCACTTGCACTTTTGAGGTTTATTGCCCTCTTCAGAATATTGTACCTCACTTGCTCTTGTGAGGTTTAGTGTCCCCTTTCAGAATATCACACCGCACTTGCTCTTGTGAGGTTTACTGTCCCCCTTTCAGAATATAATACCTCACTTGCACTTTTGAGGTTTATTGCCCTCTTCAGAATATTGTACCTCACTTGCTCTTGTGAGGTTTAGTGTCCCCTTTCAGAATATCACACCTCACTTGAACTTGTGAGGTTTACTGTCCCCCTTCAATATATCATACCTCACTTGAACTTGTGAGGTTTACTGTCCCCCTTCAGAATATAATACCTCACTTGCACTTTGTGGTTTACTGCCCTCTTCAGAATATCACACCTCACTTGCTCTTCCGAGGTTTAGTGTCCCCTTTCAGAATATCACACCGCACTTGCTCTTGTGAAGTTTACTGTCCCCCTTCAGAATATAATACCTCACTTGCACTTTTGAGGTTTATTGCCCTCTTCAGAATATTGTACCTCACTTGCTCTTGTGAGGTTTAGTGTCCCCTTTCAGAATATCACACCGCACTTGCTCTTGTGAGGTTTACTGTCCCCCTTCAGAATATTGTACCTCACTTGCACTTTTGAGGTTTATTGCCCTCTTCAGAATATTGTACCTCACTTGCTCTTCCGAGGTTTAGTGTCCCCTTTCAGAATATCACACCGCACTTGCTCTTGTGAGGTTTAGTGTCCCCTTTCAGAATATCACACCGCACTTGCTCTTGTGAGGTTTACTGTCCCCCTTCAGAATATTGTACCTCACTTGCTCTTGTGAGGTTTAGTGTCCCCTTTCAGAATATCACACCGCACTTGCTCTTGTGAGGTTTATTGTCCTCTTTCAGAATATCACACCGCACTTGCTCTTGTGAGGTTTACTGTCCCCCTTCAGAATATAATACCTCACTTGCACTTTTGAGGTTTATTGCCCTCTTCAGAATATTGTACCTCACTTGTACTTCCTGAGGTCTACTGCCTCCTTCAGAATGATGCACCTCACTTTAGAGGCTCAATATGAATCCTACTCAATATATCTCAGGAATGATTTAGAGGTGTAGCACCTATTAGAAAATAGTTTTGGTTACTTTTAACATGCTACAAGTAAGGAATTGTAAGCAGGACTGAAATTACTTGTTGTTGTTGATAGTCTAAGAATTTTAAAGATTATCGGTATTGTAAGTCGCCAATTTTAGGGATGTTTAGTAGCTTCAACTATTAAAATGTCTCCGGGCATGAGAATTCCATCATTCGTTGTTCGAGGGCGGCAGTAAAATTCCGCTTGAAGTTTGTACACTCTTGACCATTATCTCTTTTTCTTAGCATATTTTGAGACAGTCCAATGACTCTTCTGACCTTGACAGACACTCTCCGTGAAGTAATAATAAGTATGTATTTGAAACTAAAATTTCAATACAGGGAATTTTTCTGTCTGAAGTAAAAATTACTAGCGTATAAATACTTTGTATAGATATTCAAAAAAACAGAAAAAAGCACATCAAAAACATATTACATCATAAAATACACTGAGCCAGTCTGAAATTGCTTATTGAGAGAACCCCTGAAAGAAGAGGAATATCGTTGTTCTGTGTGTCCCTTCCACCAGTTATAGACATTGCTTTAGAATGTTTCTTTTCTGTCATCAAAGACTCCTTTTTGAGATAGTAAGTGCACAGTCTTCTATGGTCCACAGTGTATGCCAAATTTACACATTAATGGAGCAGCTGCAACAAACACTTCAAACCACAATACATGCAACCATCACGGGTGGACGTATCCAAATATCTGAAATGTTGGATTGGTCGATAGATAATGTGGAGGCAGGAAGGATGGAATGTAATCCTAATTTTCAAAGTTGGTCAAAGGTCATTTGGGGTCGAGAAGACACAAACTATGAAAAGAGATCTTTCCCCAATTGGTTGTAGAGACTTGATGTCTCTTGCCAGAAAGTTGGTGATTTAGTTTTCATATTTTTTTCTTTTCATGTTTTGATAACAGAAAACATGAAGTAGGGCAAGGGATCAAAAGTCATTTGGGATCAGGCTGTCTAGTTTCTGAAAATATGTACTAGCCAGTTCTACCCATTGTCTGGTTGGAGTTCAGTACCAGACAATGTTTTGGATATGACTATTGCATTCCTTTTTTCTCTGTATTAATTTCTTTATTTCATATTTGATTCTTTGCCGAAGGCAGAAGGAATCTGTGCGATGGTGATGGTGTGTGTATGTGTGTGTGTGTGCATGTGACACTTGCTCGTAAACGGTCTTACTTCATCAGAAAGATAACTGGGGTACATTTCATATTTGGGAGGCTCGCTCCCCATAGGTAGAACTGGTTTGTGATTGTTGTTGGTATTGGTCAACCATAATCTTTTGATTTCAGTATGACATTTATGCAAGGGCATGGTGAACATGAAAGCACATAATTGGTCAGACCTTAATTGATATTGTTGTCATGAAATTGAGAATGACTTGCAATTTTAAGAACCTGAATTAGTAATTCCTGAAGGTTTACACCATGTGAAGGTAATATTTCATTGCTTTCACTGTCTTGGTATTTTATATCCATGTTCTCACTGGTCAAACTTAATTGGTACAGGTTTAAGATTAGTGTTTGCACGGGTTATCCGGAGACCCGGGTACCCGCCCGACGCGATACTACCCGGTTCCTAATTTATTACCCGAATCCTACGCATAGTGTGATTTTTAAAAAAAAAATTTTTGCAAAATGACGGTTAGGCAGATTTCCCATTGACTTAGTGTGGTGTTAGGCTACCATGTGGTTGATGATAACAGCAATAACGAAGGTAACCACCCGACGCGATACTACCCGGTTCCTAATTTATTACCCGAATCCTACGCAAAGTGTGATTTAAAAAAAAAAAAAATGCAAACCGATGGTTAGGCAGATTTCCCATTGACTTAGTGTGGTGTTAGGCTACCATGTGGTCGAAGATAACAGCAATAACGAAAGTATTCCATAGATATCTTTTAACTGCGTCACAATTTCAGCTAATAAACAGATGGCTAGGCTAGATACCCCATTGACTTATTGTGGTGTTAGGCAACCATGTGGTCGAACGTAACAGCAATAATGAAAGTAATCCATGGATATCTTATAACTGCGTCATAATTTCAGCGAATAAACAGATGGTTAGGCTTAGCCGGCTAGATTTCTCATTGACTTAGTGTGGTGTTAGGCAACCATGTGGAAGAAATTATTATTTAATCATTCGTTTATTTCATAGAAGAAAAAGCGACAAGGAATTTTACGAGATGTGTATGGATTATAGACGGGATAACTAAAAAATAATAATCGCAAGTGGCTTTTTACTGATCGTTTATTCCAAATGCGATCAAATTGCGCGAATCGCGCAATCTCGCGGCTAATGCGAACCTTGAGCCTGCATAATAGATCTAGTAGTAGTAACAACTGATTATTGGATATTTATATGGTCTGATCCAATAGACGTGTAGAGCAAGCATAAACAGCGGCGGCAGTGCGATGTTAGTAGTAATGTTAATTATATGAAGTTATTAACAAGTTAATGAAAGAAACAAAAGCAAATAGAAATTATTGAAGAAGGTTTTATACCTAATCTTACACCTACTTATTTGAACATGAAAACATTGTCAGTGGAGAATATAATTCATTTATTATAGCATCCAATATGTAATTTCTTGAAAATCGTGATACACGAGGGTAAATAATTTTTTCCGGGTACCCGAATACCCGACGGGTAACGGCTCTCGGGTACCCGGTTCCCGATTTTTGGACCCGTGTAAACACTATTTAAGATGCTGTGTAAGATGTCATTTGTATCCAAGTTTAGTCAGAAATTACTGCACAATATCTTAAACTGTTCTGAATTCTCAAGATGAATATTAAACACCTCAGGGTTTAACCTTGACACAGAACACTTGACCTTTTCCCTGTTACAGTTGCCCTTAATAGGGCTTATTATTTCAACCAGTATAATGAGTGACATATTTTTCCAAATATTTGCCCAAATTATATGATGCTGATGGAAGGTCATATGAAGTCAAGAGGTCAAAGTCTGGAAACCTTGTAAGCTTACATATTCAATTATATCTTTGATGAATGGCTTTTCTATGTCACCAACTGTCATAGGATTTGACCTTTCCTCTGTGGCTAAGAGGGTTTTCCACTTCCACTTCCACAACATTCATATGGGTAATACCATTGCAATGATCAAATTATCTGGTATGATGTTCTTGTACTTGACTTCAGGACACATCTTCCTCAGTTGCTCTATCAAATCTATAAACAGTATCAAGGCAAGGAATCACTATTACCTGCTGGCCTTCTGGTTTCTGTTTTTAGCAACAATTATTTCTTGCAAATATGGTTACTGCATCTGAAATGAATTATAACCAGAATGTTAATCTCAAAACTCTGTTCTTTGGATAACATTTATTTCACTCAAAATTTGTTGCTCCTTTTTTCATTTATCCACCATACAAACTTAGTTTCATATACTTATTGTAGACTATGCCTTCATGTAGAATGTGTATTCATCATAAACTAACTGTTCAGTGCCAAAGGTAAAATTATTCTATTTGATGATGATGGTGACATATGTGTGTGTGTTCTCTAAAAGTACATGGTGGTTGAACTTCATGTATGTGGGTGAAACCATCATAGTGAGTACAAAAACCCTCTTGTTTTTGGTTTTTATATAAACGAGAAACCTATAAGTCATGATAGCATGTATGTGTGTGTATGCGTGAATGTGTTTGTGTGATGCCAAGCTTGCAAACACAATAGCTGAAAGTAGGAATCATGTATACTTTTCATACTTGGTATGTAGATGTGTCATATTGAGAGGAAGAAAAGCTTAGTTTTTGGTGGAGGTCAGTGGTCATATGAGGTCACCAATCTCAAGGTAGGGAGCATGATTACTTTTCATACTTGTGATGTTGATGCATTATAATAAATAAAACATCCTAATATTGTTTTGATGGAGGTCACTTCATCTGAGGTCACCAGAGGTGAAACTGTGTAAACCTTGTAAACACGATATATCAAGTTAGGAAGCAAGGATACTTTTTATACTTGGCATGTGGATGCCTTATATTGAATAGAAGAACTTAATTGTTTTGTTGGAGGTCAAAGGTCATCTGGTTCACCAGCTGTCAATATCTGAAAACCTGTTGAACATGATATCTCATTGTAAGAAATGGATACTTTTCATACATGGTACAGTATATGGATTTGCCACATTGAGTACAAGAATCCTGTTGGTATAGGTCAAATTGTCATTTGTGGTCACCAGAGGTCAAACTGTGAAAACCTTTAAACATGATATCTCCAGGTAGGAATCATGGATACTTCTCATACTTAGTGTTTGGCCATATTGAGTACATGAATCCTGTTGTTGTTGGTGTAGGCCAAAATGTCATTTGTTGTCACCAGAGGTCAAACTCAGAAAACCTTTAAATATGATATCTCCAGGTAGGAATCATGGATACTTCTCATACTTAGGTGTTTGGCTGCATCACATTGAGTACAAGACCCCCTATTGCTTTTGGTGGAGGTGTGTTTTTTCCACGTACTTTAGACTGACCTGTGTTTATCATGCCATAGTGTAATTGTAAATCAAAACAGTGGTTCGGGACATTTGTATTATAAGAGCTACTGTATTTCTGGTGAACATGCGGAAGAAGTCTAGTGTAATGAAGTCATTTAAAACCTCAAATGCATTTTGCATTCTGGTTCTAGGGAGATGTTGCTGTCAACACTTGTCAAAACTTCAAAATATTGTGTGTACAGTAGCTCTAGTCCTATAAAAAAGGAATAAGGAATCAATAAGTCGTTTGGCTCTCTGGTTAAGACTTGCTCGAGTCTAGCCTACATATATCCTAAAGACAAGACAAAAAGAAGAAGATTAATTTGGTAATTAGCTGTTAAGTGACTTCTTCCGTTAGCGTCTATGTCATGCATGTCATTAACAATGATATCTGGGGTTTTGTCTCCTTCTTAACTCACCTCATTCATCTTAACTCATTCAGCAAAAGTGTTTGTATCTCATAATATTTTGTTTCCCGATTTGATGATAACTTGAAAGCTGGTGATGATCATTATATTCTTCTCTTCAACAGGGTCATCATCCTGCCAAATAAAGTTATTCAAATATCGTCTGTGGTAGCTGCAGACGCAGGGGAGTATATCTGCGCCGCGGAAAATATAGCAGGCTCCGTCGTTAGCCAAGGTACGCTCATCGGCGTTAACGAGCACCCGATTTCCAGCCTCGATGCCAGGAGTGACATTCTCAATGTAACAGACACGGATGTCATCGGGGGAATAGGAGAGGACGTCTTATTGGAATGCCTGGTCAGGAAAAACAGCAACGTGGAAATTTTGTGGACCAAGGGTAAGTCTTGACATGGCAATGCTGTACATTATAAAGTAGTATTATGGGACAGTGGGGCAACTTTTTTCTCCTCAGAAACAATGTAAGGAAAAACAAAACAAAGTTCATCAGGTTTTGTATAAAGCTGATTGATATCCGAAAAAAAACACAGCTAGTCAAAGTAAGAGTGCTTTTGACATGATCCTCCGATCCTAATCCAATATTTCTGATCCACAAATATTTTATTTCACTTTTCCATTTACGGGGCCGATCAGACTGCGAGCCCGTGTTCAACAAACAGGAAGTTACATGGAATGGTAAGATACAAGTTAGTACATAAGGATACAAACGGCACGTGGCAAGAAACAGGATACTGTAGCAAGATGTCGTTCAGATCAGCTAGGATCACCCAGATCAACCAAGATTTCACACTCGTTATTTTGATCGTGGACTGATATCTCCAAGAAGGGGAATTAAGATCTGGGGGGGACAGATCCTAAGTGCCAGATCTTTTACACTAGGAAGTTGATCTCAAGAGGAGGATCAGACCCCTGCTCGAGACGAGATCTGCCCCGCTTGAGAGGAGAACTGTCCCGCTCGAGAGTTCGCCACTCGAGAGCTACACACTAGAGATCTAGTTTTAAAAGTGGATTACAGCTCTGCATAGCTGATCAACCCCAATGTGGCTTCAGTTTTGAGGTGGGAACATATTTAAACACATGGATTTTTCTCCTATTTCCTATGTGAGCTAATCTTCCAAATTGTTATGAAACAAACACAATATTAGGATCTAGATTGCCACTTGACATGGGAGTGTTTGAGCTTCAAGCCATTCACCCATTTTTCTCTCGCATGCTTGACTAAGTTCAGCAGTTACGAAGTTAACTGCCCCGAAGGCCGATATTCCAGGCTGTAAAAGAACTATCAAACTTGCGATTCTCTGCTCGTCATTTCCAGCCGTTATCCTTGATAATTAAAACAGCTGTAAGGGATGGTAATGAATGCTTTCTTAGTGAGTTTATTGCCCTTGTTAAGCTGCAGTTTTATTGCTCAATATTGGGTCAGTCTTGGGCATTTCTGTCTCATCTTGAGTGATGATGACTCAACGATTTGTTGATGAAACCCACGATGATAGTGTTGCCTTGTTAGTTCAGTACAGTACTCAAGGACTTTACATGGACGGGATGACAAGGGAGAGCCAAGGTAGCCCTTGTGACTATTATTGTCAGTATTATTGGACAAAACGGGTTGCTTACTTGCATGGGAGGGGCATTAAATGCAAGAACTTGACAATAACCCACCAGGTAATTGATATATTTACACACATTAGCACTCAAGTAATGCCAACACTGCATTTCTTTCCCGAGGTAGATGTTTATTGTTTACAACACGTTGATGTTGCAGTCTGAACTTTATAAGGCCAGAGTTTGAACATTGGGATTGATTTTGGTTGCACCAAACCACTCATAGCATTTTCTTCCTTCTCCCTCCCCCATCCCTCCTCCCCACCCCCCCCCCCCTCCCCACCTTCTTTCCCTGCTCCTCTCTGCCAGATTATGCTTAGAAGTTAGTTGTGAAAATCTGAAGAATTTGCAAAAAGCTAGGTTTTGTTTTTGATCTTTTGATAATCTGATGTTTAGATCAGGTACCTCATGACGACTTTACCTGTCACTCTATTTCATGAAAATTTCACCCGAAATTGTGAAATCAGGCAAATATTTATTTCACGTCAAATTGCACCAGAAATTGTGAAAGCAGGCACATGAGCAAATGAATTGGGAACATTCTACAAATCATTTGCATTATATTGAATGACTGACGCTTACTCACCGATTAGAAGCAGACGTATCTTTTGTAACCGCACGTAGATATTCAGACCAGAGGGATTATGTGATGTATGTATAGTATGGTGGGTACAGACAGTGTTAACTTGGTGCAAAGTAATGCAATGTGATCTTGATCGTGATTCTTCAACATTTCTCATGGGGGGTGGGGGGGGGGAGGGTGAGGGGAAATGGGGGATTATAGTCCTCATGGTTAAGCAACCAGGTACAATAAAATAAAAAGGTGGAAGTCAAATTTGTTACGACCGTCGTGCCAGTAAATTTGCAACAGTACCAATTGTCAAGGATTTGTACGAAACAACCCAATCATGCAAGTGACTGCTGGAGTGCATCAAATATGTATTTATTCTTTTCTGTTCGTTACGGGTGGTGTTGGGACGGGGGGAGGGGTGTTTTTATGAAGGGTATTTTTTTACAGCTTTAGTAGCAGTTAGGACATTGCTTGGTATCTAAAAATGACAATTTTTTTTTTTACTAGCAGTTCCTATGTAAAATAGTATAACCTACGGTGGTCTTTTGCCTCCAGGGGTAAGACTCATAAACATTAATGTATCATAAAAAATAGTATCTATGAATCTGATTTGGGTTGGCAACCTTTCCTCAGACAGGGCAAGTCCATTAAAATGTTACAGTGCAACATATTGCTGTAGACTTAAGGGTCAAAGGGCGGTACTTGTTAGGACAAATACATTCACTTAGACTCTCTTAGACGTTATTATAAATTTGTACCCTACATTTTGTTATATGATTCCCTAAGGTTGTCCCAAGTGTCGTTCCTTATAAAAGCAGGATGTAGGAAGAATATCACATTATCATCTTACATGTAAGAAATATTCCTTCCTCTTGTAATCTATATCAACCCTAAATTATTAAAAGTTGATTATCTTGCTTCTCTCGTGATCTTTAGTGTGAGAAAGTGGGTGGCAAGATATGTCAGAAGCGGTGTGAAGAGTTGAAAAGGAATTAACAGCCCTGGCAGCAAAAATGTCACAAAAATCTATCATTTTCTTTGTAAGCTTCTTGCTCTTACATAATCTTTGATGTGTGGAGGACAATGGTGATGTAAGAGGATGTGGGAGGTTGGGGAAGGGGGGGGGGAGGTTGGAGGAACGTGGTAGTGGGATTAAATTGTTTTACTTAAATGATCAGCAATGAATGCATTCTCATATTTTTGTCTGCAAAATGTCACAAATGTGCTTTTACAGGTATGGCTTGAGCCTTAATTAGACTTTATTTAAAATAATGTATACAAAACATGCTATTTAATATTAACCAATAAGCTTCCTAGAAAAATCACCATTAAGTGGATGATATTTGATAATGAATTTTTCGGAGAAATTGGATATGCAGTTGCGTAATTGCAGTAATTTTTTCCTGAATCCATGCCATTATGCATGAAGCCATAATTATTAATATTGCAGTGGGATGATGGGTTCATTATCCTCCATACACGTAGCACATGCTGTCGTCACGTCTCTCTGAAGGGATAACTTGGAAGTTTGTAGAGCTTTCATGTCAAGGTATCAAAGGATTTCAAGTACGATGTGGATGAGAACTTTGTATTCTCGTTGCATGACATGTCATAGGGACTGCTATATATAAGTGATGCTGATTCTTCAGTGTCAGTTGAAAAATGCTAGGTTCAGAGACTTCAAAAAGGTGAGAAAAAGAACCACATTGAACTTACTTATTTATGGTGAATGTGGGGAAGAAGTAAGGCAATCCTTGACACTTTTCAGCGTATTAGGGTGGGCTGATTGCTAGGTACATGGATAGTTTTTGATGAACATACATTTGGTCCTCTAATGGTTACTTTATTGGTTTGTTTATTGCAGGGAACTCACTGGTTAATACAATATACAGGCAAGGCATCATAGCAGCCTAGATGGTGTGCGTATGTGTGTGATGTCAACCTAGAAAACTGTTTATATATCTCAGACAGGGGGTACCACATGTACAATGCTAGGTTTGCATTACTCGTTACGACTTAAGCCTTTCTGATTATTTTACCTCAACGGCACAGGCCTGACAGTCTCGATGACTTAGCCAATAATGTACTTGCTAGTGAGGCTTTGAATTCAGACAACAAGGGTTCATGTAAATTTATTTCACTCATAACTTACCTGTCTGCTGCTAATTATTGCACTTTCCCTATTATACCTAACCTGCCAAATTGGTAGCATGCATTTTAGCACCGTGCGCCCCCCCCCCCCCATTCCACTCATTTCGTGAAGATGGTATACTTTATGCAAAACCGTGGAGATTATGTACAGATGAAAATTCTGTTGGGAAAGCAGGTGTTTTACTTCTGAATGGTAGATTTGAAAGGAAGAGGGTGATGAACGAGGAAGTAGGTCAGCTAGTTAAGGGCACAGTAGGGTAGCTAAATTGCTACCAATTTAAGTAGGTTAGGTAGATCTGAGAAAGTGCATTAGAATTTTTTTGAGAGTAGACAAAGAGAGGGAGTAAGGCACTTTTTCAAAAGTTCATCACTTGTCCACATTAACAAGAGAAGTCCATAATGTCCCTATAATCTTCCTAATTAAGGAGTGTTAGCTCAGTGGTTAAAGTCGGTGCCTTTCAATCATAAGGTCCGAGTTCGAATCACTCCAAGATTAATGTATGTCGTCCAGTTACATTGTTGACAATTGACAATTCATAACCATGGACGTTAAATATGAATCTTAGAGACTGACTTCGGTCAGCTTGCGGCTTTGATAAGCCAATGATGCTTCTTCGCGAGTTCTTGCTTGCAGGAGGATCCTAAAACACATACAGTTGTATAGTTGTGAGTTTCTCTAACGTAGCCTACTTAGTATGAACTAGTACAGAGCGCTTCATCACTTGGCAAGCTTCTGTGAGCTCATTCCACTCTTCGTGAATGACTGAATGACGGTGCAAAAATCCACCAGGGGAGAGGCCGGGGGGTTGGGCGGGTGAGTAATCGTGCAGGGTGATTTTTGAAACAGTCCTTAATTATTAATACTGAAAACCAGTCAGTTTTGTGGTCTTGCTGGTATAATTATTTGATGTTGCGCAGTGGTTTTAATGATACAAGGAAATTAGGTATTCGAGGACCTTACTCATTCAAGCTGTATATGCTAATTAACCTCAGACTGAATTGCATGAATGAAAATAATGCACACACATTATGCATATATATGTGTGTGCCTCATATACCCACTCATATTCGTGGCACTTCATTGCATGCATGGTAGATGTGATGTAGGCTGTGTGGGTTTAAAATGTGCGAAAACACTCAAGTGCTTGTGAAGTTTTCGTTGACATTCTGTAATAATTATTTATTCACGGCCACTGTGGCATGTGAGTAGCTGAATTTTACAGTAGATTCTTATCAGTTGTAATTGTTGCATTGAAATACCATAAGAATCCCCCTGTAGAAATAAACCTGATTAAAACATGATTAATTTTATTAACAGTCGACTTTTAGGCACCAAAAAAAAGTTATGTTGCAGACTCTTAAGTTAGAAATACTTCTTTCGGATCAGGTTGTATTTCCATTCCACTTATTATATTTTTTTGGGATGAATTAAACTTGAAACAAAATGAGGTTTATCAAATTTAGTTGCTGGACCACTTTAGCTGACCATTAGGTCGGACCCTCAGATGGAGTGTCAAACTCAGTAGGGAAACGTAAGACATTTATGGCCTGAAATAACAGGCCTACAAAAATGTTACTTAATTTGTGATGGACAAATCGTCAGTATTGAATGCCACCCAAGGGTGCTCTGTTGTTAGTTAAGAAATCATGTTATGGATGAATTATTAGAATGTTTGCAAACAATTGGAATAACATTGATATCTAGGCTTGTATCGGAGCCCACAGCATCGTTACTCTAGCCTTAATGGAAGACTTCTAGATATTAAACACATGACATGTATGTTAAGGTTTGAATATCTTGAACACCGGATGAGCTGTAGAAACATCAGTAATAGTCTTGTTTGTCTCTTCTCTTGGACTGTCATATGTGATGGTGTTAGCTGCTCAAGCTTGCAGGGCTTAATATGCTGCCTTCAGTTATGTTTCTGTGCCCAAACAGTGATATCATGCTTCTGAGAAGAGGGTCATGTGATGTGTACTGCAGTACATGTGCGTGTTTTTGTTTGTGCATCAGAAAAGACAAAACAGTGATAGTTTTTAGTGTCCACAAACACCTTGAAGATATCATTTTAGTTTAACGGCAGGGTAAGATATTTTTGTTGCACGTACCTACGGGACAATCCCGATTAATCGGGACATATGGTGACCCCAGTGTTGTTGTTGTTACAGTACATGTTTTCATGTGAGAAAGCAATCACTGAGCCTTGGGGCTCACTCGATTAACTGCTGAAGTGTGCATGCTTATTTTGTAAACATTCTACATGTAAAGCCATCTAGAGATGTATGGATTGTAAAGATAAAGACTGATTGGTGGTTATTGCTGTTGGCATATATGACCCTGTCGTCAGATCTCACTTCCAAGTTTGTTATATTTTTGTAAGATAGTTCTGTACATCTTTAGAATTTTATCGTTGATTGGCAGAGTTGAATGTACAACCTATATTAAGGAGGTTATGATGGGTTTGGTGTGGGGGGTAGGGGGGTTGGGATGGAAGAAGATGGGGGGAAATGGAGGGGACATTTCAAAGTGCCACTTCTCATCTTTTCTTGCCTTCAAAGATAATATTCGGATTTATCGTTGTGTTCAAGACTTAATTGAAGAGACTTGTTAACTTTTTAATCTAATTCCAAGTGACTGTGTGTTGCCTCATTTGTTCTCTCCTTCGATCCCATGTTGAAGGGGTTGAATATGCCATATTGGTTTCATGATACAGTATATCAATGAACCCAGCACATTCTCCAATGCCTGAGGTATACAACGTCATACACATCATAGGTAATACAAACACACATCCTAGGTAATACAAACACACATCATGGGTAACACAAACAAACATCATAGGTACTACAAACACACATAGGTAATGCAGACACACATAGGTAATGCAAACACACATAGGAAATGCAAACAAGCATCATAGGTGTAATGCAAACACACATCATTGGTGTAATGCAAATACACATCACTGGTAATACAAACATACATCACTGGTAATACATTCACACATCATAGGTAATGTAAACACACATCATAGGTGATACAAACACACATCATAGGTAATGCAGACACACATAGGTAATGCAAACACACATAGGAAATGCAAACAAGCATCATAGGTGTAATGCAAACACACATCATTGGTGCAATGCAAATACACATGATAGGTTTAATGCAAACACACGTAGGTAATACAAACACATATCATAGGTAACACAAACACTCATCATAGGTAATACAAACACACATCATTGGTAATACAAACACATCATAGATAATACAAACAAACATCATAGGTAATACAAACACACATCATAGGTGATACAAACACACATCACAGGTAATACAAACACACATCATAGGTAATGCAATCACACATCATAGGTGTAATGCAAACACACATGATAGGTAATGCAAACACACATAGGTAATACAAACACACATCATTGGTAATTACAAACACACATCTTAGGTAATGCAAACACATCATAGGTGTAATGCAAACACAGAACATAGGTGAATGCAAACACACATTATAGGTGATACAAACACAAAACATAGGTGATACAAACACACATCATTTATGATACAAACACCCGTCATACTGTAGGTAATTCAACAAAACAAAAAGGAGAAGAAATTGCAGAAGCACCTGGTAATAGTTACCGGTAAAAAAACAAGGTAGCAGAAATTAAATAATCTCAAACCTTATAGGGGCCTCAGGGAGCATCATCAGTACAAGAGTTGAGATTTGTGACCTCCTTTTGAAGAGGGGAGATTTCTAGCACAGTAGTAGTTTTCTGTGAATAATATGGAGTAATGCTCATGTAACTATTGGGTATATGAGACATGGAATATATGATAATGTTAATATATATATTAACTGTTAAATCCAATACAGAAACTTTTCTGTGTTGCACATACTAGCTGATATAGATTAAATGTTTCATTAATTTGCTTGGCTTCCTCGTCCACCAGTCTCCTGGCTATTAACCTCAGCACTCTTATCGATGTACAGTGCTAAGGTTACCAGTTCACTCGAAGAGGCACAGAAGACAGAGTGCTGGGGCGGTGAGGAGACTGGTAAGCTGGTCGCTCGTAAATATCCAAGCCGCTTAAGTCTCGGGATGAAATTTCTATTGCAAAATCTGTGATATTCATGCCTGATTTTCCTTAATCCGCTGTCGTTATTTTGACAAAGATGTGTCACCACATGGGGTAAAAAAATTTACCAAGTATTTATTTCGTTCCTCGCTTACCTGCACAACCTTAGCACCTCTTACCGTGCCTAGAATGAACTGGTAACCTTTTAACACTGTGCACTCTCTATGACCGGCTCCTCCGGTCAATGCCCTTCCTTCTCATCTCTACCATCCAAAGTGTCAACATCATGCGATTTGTTGCAATATTATATTTTTGTCGGCAGGAAATATCCCAAGTTGGACCTCTAACTTATGATGGAATGACCCATACATATTGTTCAAAAGTATTAGGTAAATTTAATTGGTCATCTGACAGCTTTTGCTGTGGTGTTTTATTCGTTTTTCGTCGAAAAAAGAGAAAATCCAGCTGCTGTGCCTCTCGGAAGATAACTCTACCCCTGGCACAAAAATACTGTAATTAATGTATTCTTGCTACAAGTGATAACCTGATGATGCTCTACTCATCAAGCCCAAATTACAAATTGTACATTTTGTTCTATATCAAAGGAAATTACTAGCTCTATAAGATATATCCCTATTTGTCATGAGGAACAGTTAGGGCACCTGAATTTAGTTTTGGGGGGCCCTAGGAATAATTTAAAATTCTGGATTTTTATTTCTATTTCTGCAGTTTTGTTTTGAACATATTTTTTTTCATTAAACAGAGATTCTTCAGTGAGGAGTCTTTGCCGCCGTTGGCGTGTTTGACTTTTACAAAGTTTTTTTTCTCTCTAGCCAGAGGCCTAATTTAACAAATTAATTAATAATTTTTATATGTTAATATTGGAAAGTTTTGTTTGTATCTCTAGGGATACAGTATGCTCAACTTATAATGCGTTCCTCCCAGGGGCTTCGGGCGCATTTATAGCGTATGTGTGCACCCTCAATCAATACTTCTACACCCACCCACATTGCCTGCCAGGAGATATATATTATGCAACAATGTTTCATCACCACTTAAAGTAATTATAATGCTCTCAGGATAAATTCATAGCAAGCGAGCGAAATCCATGTCCCTGAATAACTGTGGTCATGGCCATCTTCCTTGTCCTTCATCTCCAGGTAGTCCTCAGTGTAATGTCTCTACCTATGAAGAAAGAAACAGATTTGTTGTTGGTGTTGTGTATCCTTGTCATGTACGTGTATGTGCACATCACACTACAAAGCTTGTCATTTACCACCCATGCAGCAGGAGAGTTAATTATTTTCAGGTGGAATTCTGAGCAAAGATGATGTAACTGTCAACTAACATTTGGTAGACACTTTGTAATCTATATAGCATCCCAACTACGAAAGCTTTCAGCTGAAATAGATTTCTCTTTTAAACAAGTCTAGTGTGATGAAATTCAAAGACTTGGCGTTCAGCCGGGAGGGAGGGAGTGAGGAATAGTGCCTTAAAGATCAGCTGCAAATTCCCGAGGGGAGGGGAATCGGGAGGAGGAGGATAGATGTAAAAGTAGAAATTTGCAGACTTAGCACAGTGTAGCCCAAGCAGTGCTGAAGTTCTTAAGCCTGTCGCCAACTTGACCGAACTGAATGGAAAAACGCTTGACATTCAGTACACCCGGGTGCTACTTGAAGCTGGCAAAATTTTGATCGGTCGTAATCGTAAGCACGCGCACACCTGCAGGATTATCCACAATGTCCACATGGCGACAGTCGAGATTAATCGGGTCGTGATTATAGGGGCAGTGTGGGTCAGGCTATAACTCAGGACTAGCATTATAGGGTGTTGTATCAGTGCCAGAATATCAAACAGGCAATTCGGGCAAGTGCCTAGGGACCCCAGATTCAAGGACCTCTGTGAACACCTTCAGGAGAGACATATACCAAGTTTCTGTTATTTATTGGATCTGCAAGATGTACTAAAGGGTTGAGGGGGGGGGGAGGAAGGGGTGTTGGTGGGCAGGGAATAATTGATCCAGTATTGCCATAGCAGAATTCTATATAAAAAAGTGGTCAATATGCTATACCAGTCCAAAGATAAGCAGGTTTTTTGCATAGGAAGCTTCGTATTTTAGAAGACAAGGGCTTCAGAGCCTTCGATACTGCTATACAAAATTTCAACTCTGAATTAGTCCCTGGCGGCTGGGTTAATAAATTCTGCAACCTACCAATTAAATTCCAAAGGTTCCCCAAAATAGCTCTGGGTTGAATGGAAGCTGCAAATCGAACTCCTTCTAATACTCTTGCCTTGACGAAGCGCAGAATTTGGCAACTCGCAGCAAATTCCCACCCCTGACTCCCCCCCCTCCGGTCAAAGGAGTTTTGGGGGAAAGTTCTGGGGTGATATTTCTAAAACATTGAGACTGTCAGTCTCCAGCCTGGTTTTGAACTAAACAAAATATATACAACTTACTTGCATCTAGCAGAATCAGGCAGATTATACCGGGTAACATTACAGTAGAATCAACAAGCCTTCTTGGGAGACTACTTTTAATGTCTGCATTGGTAAATACTATATAATGTCTAACCCTACAAATATATGCTAGTATGATTCATTTGCCTTGTAGCAGTATTTTACATTTGATCGCTAGATCGCAACAAGTTCATCAAGCACACAAAGAAGTATTAGTCAAAATTTGATTACAGTTGTTCCAACAAAGCTTCCCCTCCAGCAAGTTTTCTTTTCTTGTCAAGAATTGCTAATTAACAATTATGTCGAGATTCTAATAGATTTTGTCCAAATTGTCATAGTTGAAGAAAGGAGGTGGGGGGGGGGGGGGGGGG
>JAIPMN010005772.1:0-12598 GCA_020650975.1 Apostichopus californicus
ATATATGTATATATATATATGTGTGTGTGTGTGTATATGTATGTATGTATGACTAAAGTTTCATATATTGTGTCTAATTAATCAATCAAAATTAGACAATCATCCTTGAGAGTGTATATAAGTATATTTCATTTCAACTCCAACAAGAATTGGCAAATAGGTATATTCACATTTTCTTTATGGGTTACTTGATCAACCTTGGTTGCATATATGAGCAAAATGTATAAAATATTAGGTTTTAAGCTTATTTTCATTTGTCATTTTCTCTTAACCTGTAATTCATTTGGAGAAGACTTGTTTTGCATTTTCGGGTTATTTGCGATAAGTATATATGTAAAAAAAACTCAAGAACTATTCATTTATATGATAAGGGCAGGGGGAATTGTTCAATCGGTGGGGGAGGGGGATGGGAAGGGAGGGGAGGAGGAGTACTTAACTTCGAGGGCGCGAAGGGATATTTTACAAAGTTTCCTCAACACTTTCCGACAAAATGGATCCCCTGTCCATTTCGTAAGACAAATGCTGGTATTTGAAAGTTTTGTAACAACCTTATTTTTTTGGTCATGATTGAGATGACTGTTTAGCTGTATTACTATTATAAAATTAAAAGTTCAGCAAAAGTTCATAAACAGTGTGAACAGTTTTCAAAAACAAAAATATAATCATATCGACCCTTGTGTGCTTACATATTACAATGATAAGTTCAATGTTTGCCTTTTAGTTTAGTACTGTTGCTACTCTAGTATATACTGTAAGCAAATGACCCAAATTAAATATGTCGAGAATAATTTCGTGCTTCAGGCTTCAATTACGTCACCGGGCTTACTTGACCATTTTTCGTTTTGTCTTGAGTTCGTAATGTACATGAGAATGCACTGTTCTTTATCACATGTTTTCCCAGCTCTCATCCATATTTTCCTGGGCCCCCAAAAATTGACCCGGGAATGTGTCTGCCCTCTGAACCCTCCTAACCCCAACCCCACCCCTCATACCCCCATGTCAGACCTGCCACCAATGAATAACTCAAACACCGGAAATCGTTCGAACACTGCTTATATAATGAAGCCTTTTTAATGAACTTAAGTTATATGAAAAGTAATGGCAACAATCCCGCCACCGATTCAAGAATCCGTAATAATTAGGGAGTGTGCAGTCGATTATATTCACTTAGAGAATGTACCTTACTTGCAAACATATACATAACAGATAACCTATTCATGAAACCAGCAACTAACAAAATCATCAAACGAATTTATTCAATTAAAACAATTAGGTCGTACATAGCCCTGAGTCGATTAGCTCCATTTGAATGAATTTACTGGGAGACAATTATAGTAAACATTTATGAAAGTCATATAACCAGCTATTTACGAAATAATCAACTACAAGAAATACCCGCAATTTTACAAAATTACCAAACAAACTTAGTTCACATGTATAACAATATTGAATTATGTTGTACTCGAGAGTGTGCTTTGCCACATTGTCGTACTCAAAAAGTGAACAGCAATCTCAACAAGAAAAGGTTACACAAATACAGTTTGAACTTTCGTATGATTGTTAGTTAATGATATCGGTGGATACCGTCCGCATATACACATATATCTGTGTCTAACTCACTGCGAATGGGATAAAAAGAGACCTCTACCCCCCATCGCATTGCCCCCCCTCACATACCTGTAAATAAAACAATAACTTTATTAACATATTCACAACAATTGTTTTAGTCGAGAACTAACAATGCTAATAAAAGAAATTTGTGAGAAACACATGTCTGATAAAACACTCAAAAAATAACGAATTTGAATTAATGCATATATTTCAAGTTCAAGTTATACGTCTTTGCCAACTGTTATTCTTGCTACAGATTAATTAAAAGCATGGGTATTGAAAGAGGGTTCAATCTGGAAGGTGGCCGGACACAAACTTCTATACCGAAAGTGGGACATGTCACTTCGATTTCGCGGGGGTTGTCAAATCACAAAGTAGTTACTTTTCGTACCTTTCGCACATATTGAATACAATTGTTTTCAAATGGCACCATTTAATTAAAGTGTTTCTTAATGTTTTAATAATAGGACACTTTTTGTGATACATTATTAGAAAAATAACACTTTTAAATTATAAAAGGGCTCATTTTAATTGCCAAATCACCCGATACTCATAGCTAGTACAGTAACTACTGTTCATGTTCCACAACCGTGCATCAGTAACTACTGCGCTGTGTTCGTAACACGGTAACATGTGGGTACAGGTGGCACAGTAATTACTGCAAAGCTGTTACACGTTCCCATGTAAGACAAAGAACTGCGCGACTGGACAAGGAGTCATGAGTATTTGACGTGGTAAACTATTACTATATTAAGGCCTAATTTAGAAGTGGAACTACCCATAAGGCTAATCTAGGTCCCCCTCCCCCACCTTAGGTCCCATTTTGTGTATATGTTTTGTATCTATTTGAGACTTGCACACACTCACCTGTCCGTGAAGAATGTTTCAATCAAATGGATCTACTAATACGATTAGAAAAAGTTAGGCTACCATCTGAATCTCGCATGCAGTATAAAATAACCGCCGCATTGTGTCGGCTACGTGTGCGCGGCCCATGCACTCCGTATTGTACGGCTAGGGAGTAGTCTTCGTTACCCAGCCGCCTTTGATTTTCACCTTTCGGACTCGTAGTTACACGTATAACAGCTTTGCAGTAATTACTGACATCACTCGTGCGTTAATAATAATATGCCTGATCGACCCATCCTGTTACGTTGATCAGCCCAACCTCGGCCTTGATCATCCGACTCATGAACCTCACAGTCCTGTTACATCGATCATCCCGCCCCCTCTACTTGCTTTGATCATCCCCAGCCCTCGTTCATCGAGAAATCCCCGTGTTTATCGTATCGTCACAATCATCCTATTATCATTTATAGTTGAGTATCATCGGCGCCGTTTTCCTCGACTGTTTTTGTTGCTGTTTCTCTTGCAACGTTATCGGTAAAGCGAATGGGACACTTGTCGCGAAGCGTTTGCGGTAACCTCTGACAAGCCTCAACTACAAAAGAACTTAACAAGTTGGCGTCCACCAAGTCTTTGCAAGGGAACAACAAACTGATTACGATTCCAACGAAAAAACTCGACAAAAAAGATACCGCAGAGAAATACACAAATGAGATTGAATAAAGCCGTGTTATACCGGAACGGCTGTCTTCCATGTCTAATGGCATGCTGGTAGCCATTGAATGGGAATCAGACGCAGTTAATGTATTCATTGTGGTGGTCGTAAAGATGAATGTATCGTTAACAGGACAACGATCATTCGATAAAGGAAGAGGGTTGGAGATAGGAGGGTATATTACACTTCCAATTAGAATCCATGTACCAATAAGGGCTCCCGTGATAATACCAATTGTAGCACCATTTGTGTTCCCCCATGGTATTAACATTCCTAACAAAAACACTCCTGCCACAGCACCTCCTAGTGCCCCAACAAGGCCTTGACCGAGCGGAATGACCATACTGCCTGCGACTGAAGCAAATCCTGCCATGAGCATGAACAGTAATCCACAAATAACTGATAAAACTTTCATTATTGTAGTAAACTTTGCATCTGAAAGCTGCGGCCATACTTTCTTAATTCCTCCCTCCCCTACCACAGTCACAATGCCATTAATAGCGGTTGAGATGGTGCTTAGGGATGCACTACAGACCGCACTCACAATAAAACCTGTTAGCCCAGGAACACTACTAAATACTTCGACTGCAAAGAAGGGTACAATTTGATCAGCTTTTGCAATGAAACCATTTTTAAGAGGATCGCACCGGAAGTAAAAAGCATATATTACAATACCAGCTAAAACTGCGAGCATCTCCAGTACGCCCACTAAACATGATCCCCAAAATGCCGCAAGTTTGGCGCTCCTTAAATCTTTGCAGATTAAGAACCTTTGAGCTTGATTTTGATTGGCTCCCGCATATGACAACATAAGAAATGTTCCACCAATAGAAGTACTCCAGAAGGATAGTCTGATGGTTGGATCTGGACGAAAGTCAAAACCGAATGTTCTGTTTCCCTCCACGACCCTAGACCAAACCTCTTCGATTCCACCGACCTTTATACATCCCGCAATAATAATAAGGAAGAAACCGATCACCATTATCGAGCTCTGGTGACGAGAAAAAGAAAGAAGAGAAAAGAAGCATAAGAAATGTTAGAATGGCACCAAATATCGCATCATCTTGATGTTTCCCTAAACGTATTTAGGCCCAAAAATGGTTTTGCCGACAATTTTTTAAATCAGTTTACTCATAAACGATGAGCCGCTTACAATTACCATTACTTAGACACAAATATATGAAGGCTTTCCCAAAGTTGTCGATCGTCATGCTTGGTCAAAGTTCATTCCGGTGATCCAACACTACATTGTCGTCTAGATTTCCCTTGGTCAATTTACAAAATGCTGATCAATAATTCCTTATATCTTAGACAAGATGCTAATTACTGTCAAGAGCTTAGTTTCTTTCCCTATTTCCCTACTTATATTAATGTGACCGAAATATGTCTTTTAAGTTAATTTTACCTGAATGACGTCATTCCAGACAACGGCTTTGATCCCACCAATGGTACTGTAGAATGTCGAGATTATCCCCACAGCCAAGATCGATCCAAACAAACTGATACCAGTCACAGCATTCAACGCCAATGCTGGTGCGTAAACGACCACACCGAGTATCAAGAAAGTCGATAAAAGCTGAATAAACACCGCGATGTATCTCACAATTCTATTAAACCGTCTCTCTAAATATTCATAAATGCTTGTTAGTTTCAAATTGTATAAAACAGGGCAAATAACACAGCTGATGATAACTGCTGACAGTATGCGACCAAAGATTGTTGGCCAGTAGGCTGAACCATAGACGTAACTTAAAGCAGGTGTACCGATAAACGTTATGGCCGAAACAATACTAACGGCTAGGGATACGGCCACCGGTAACGGATGCATGGAACGATTAGCTAAGAAATATTCTTTAGATGTTCGTTGACGTCCTTTAAATGCCGCATGGTAGAGACCAACGAAGGCCGAAATCATCAAAAGAAACACAAGAACAATCAAATCAGTAACGGATAAACGTTGATTCGATCCTGCCATTTTGAAAATAAAAAAACGATTACACTTACTTCTTAAAATAAACTAAATTGAGTGAGTTGCAGTGCCTCTCACAAAGCATACAACAGATGAAATTATAATGACGTTTTCTTACTGGTGTAGTTCAAGCAGGTCTCTTGAAATGAAGCAGATATTTCCCTCTTTTGTCGAAGATAGTCTCTGTGCAATACACCGAAGTTAATAGTTACTGGTAGATTATTATTGTAATGAACCATTTAATTAAATCAATTAAGGTATAAAACGAAACAAGTAATTGATACGTTTTGTTTTTCAGCTACAGTTGACCAGTAGAGTATAGGCTAAGATTTTTGTTTTATTGACTGAAATAGCCACCTAAAGTTTATTGATTATTTGATTTGAGAATTATTTAGAGCCTTGTTTTCCCCTTTGATATGAACTCAATGAAGTATTGAAGGTACAGAATGGTGAGGTTTCAACTACCCCAGAGGTCATCTCATGTATAGATGAAGCAAAATAAATGTTGTGATATTTGCCTTCGCTGTATATTGTGAATCGTTCCACAAGTTTAACTAAAAAACAAAGAAATACCAAAGTTTAGGATACGCGCCCTAGTATTTTTGTCATCGAAATTATGAAAAGCAGAAAATGAAATGGAAAGTAAGAGATTTATCCCCTTTCCTCTCCTCACCCCTAGTAACTTGGAACACCGACAAAATAGAAGCGCTCAGACATGACGTTCAAATTCAATTTATTTATCTTACCTGTTTATGGGATGTTTTCATCTTAGTGACAAAAAAAAACAATGCCTAGAAAGGTTGTTATTTTGCTTCCCCTTTAACGCAGGTATACATCAACAATAATGCATTTATGGTTATGTTCATTGACAACATCGTCAGAGTGGTTTAAATATATTTAATATATAAAATCAATTCAGTCAAATTTGCACGGACGCATAATATTATCAACAATCGTTATAATTACACTGATAAAGACCTTAACAATCAAACAAAGTAGTTGGTTGTTTGTTTTGCAGCGTTATTTCTTACGCCATTACCTACAATAACAAAACCACAAAAAACATGATACAGATGCTAGAAATGTTGTCAAAATGTGTTACAAAGAAAAAACATGAAGCTTTACATAAAGCCTAAGCCACTGTACTTAGAGATACATAGCAAACTAAGTACCTACTGTGTATAGAGTAGCCCACATTGCATGTGAACATCGGGACGAAGTTGTTATGGTCATTGTCAAAAGTTGTCGTGTTCAATTTATAAGCCCTCATTGCACCTTTTTGGATAGACAGAAGAACTAGAAACAAAGGCATAAAGATTGTACAGAATAATATGGTAGTATTATTGGTCAGGGAAGGGGATGGGACTAGTATCGCGTGGGTTGGAACAACAGCTTTTGTTAAGTGTGAAACACTGAAACACTGTTTTGCAAAGGAGGTAGCACCTTCCATTGATGCCCTCCCCTTCTTGACGGTGGCTAAGAAAGTTTGGTTTGACAGCAATAAGATATCAAACCTATACTGTACTTTACATATTACTGTTCTTCTCTGCAAAAAACAATTTGTGTGCGGGTCAAACTCTGGCATAATGTGTAGATAATGACTAAAATTGTAAACATAAAACTTATATGATAAAAGGTAAAAAAAAACTTAACAAACATATAACAAAGCATCCGCTGTACCAATATAGGTTAAGTTGCGGTTATGGCCGTGTAACTTTGAACAGATTTAAGACGTGTACTATATTAACACATAATAGAATGACTGTCCTTATTCTTCCAAAGAAATATATATGATTACAAACTACATGCATATAGCTGCTTATTAAACGTTTTAAACATTTTGTGTTATACTTTGACATACAAGGCGACCGACAATATATGTTGCTGTGATGACGCTCTCCACTTTAGCATCTTACTCAACATATTGATAAACGTAGTCTGCAGCTTTTCGTTTAATTTATTCTGTTTACTAGAGACAATAATGAATACTTCGCCATTCAGCGATTTCGTATAAGATTACCTACCATGTTTTTTGTTAAATTATGTATATATATTTCTTGGGGGGGGGGGTTGGGTATAAAATACAGCGGTGGGACTCCATTAGTATCGTTCCACGGTTTTCTGTTTTAATTAAGATATGCTACATGCGCAGTTAAACTCAACTACTTATTTTATTTTTATTATTATTTTTAATTATCGATTTGTAACTTTACAGTGTGGCTTACAATTTAGTCAAAGTAAATACAATCTAACTCTTCATTACTGTAGCATTTCAAAGGATTCAGAAGTATTTTGTTGTTTTTGCTATGATGGACTTTGTAATTATAAAAGTCGACAATCGATAAACATTAAGTTAATTCAGACAGCGTAGATATATACTGCTTGCTTAGTATCTCTCAGAACAAGTAAAATTATTTAAGTTGATTGTATTTGTAGCACACGTAACCGGAGACAGTAGAAACACAATATATCCTGCATCAGTAAGTAGAGTATTGTTGATGTTTATTCTTCTCTGGCTGAAACACCTCTGTTTCATGCTTTGTTCTTAAGTTGAGCATATCAGTACTATACAGTATATATTGACATGGGCCATGGTAAGTCACAACTTCTTAGAAGAGTACCATCAGCGTAGGAGATAGCATGTAGTAATAGGTAAACGGGATTTAATAATTAATTATACTAGGCTTGTTTCAATACACAACAAAGTTATACATAGAAAGCGGTAACAGTAAGATTTTAACAAATTACATAGATAATGTCAATAGAAGAGATCACCCAAATATTAAACACTTAGCAATTGCTACACACAGTATCGAATCGAATTATAAATTACTGTATCGAGTTTCAGCAAGATAGATAATATCGAGGCTTGTATACTGCACACTCATTTACAAGTCAAAGAACAACTTAAATTGGTTATAGCAAGTTGTGTATACTGAGTTATATCGAGTGGTGGTATTGAGTTTTTCAAAGGCAATTTCTACAACAGCATGCATTCGGGTAACACACCTTGTCGCAGAACAGTTTAACAGGGTTTAGGGAGTAGCGTATTGAGTTAAGAATAGTGACAGCATTGAGTTAAAACAATAGATGATATACAGTAACTTAATATTTAGTTCCCAGTCAGACAGTGTTTACGTTACTATATAGAAATGAGTTATCCATAGTGAAGGTCGCAATGGGTCACATGTACATCTGTGGTAATGAGAGGCGTTATTAACCTTACCAATTACGTTACCAATCAAAAAAACATTTTAGCGTAAGGGTACATCCCGGCAGGGTGGGTTTGCCAGGTCTGGGCAACCTCTCATTATTTTTCCTAAGTAGTTTCCATTTTCTTTTAAAGCTTCCAAATTACGTATGCTGCAGCTTGTCTTCCTCTTCACTTGTTTCTTCAAAATGCTATTGTCTGTTTTACCTAAAATTTCTAATTAACCTGCAAGAGCCGTGCCTTGCACGGCTCGAACAGGAATGTTCATTATGACCATGCAAAACCAATCACACACACACACACAAATATCTAACTGTTGTTATTGCATTATTGAGTTATATATAGCATTGGTACTCAGTTCTACCAATACAATACAATGTAAATGATGGTTACTGTTCATTTCAGACATGATTTACGTTGTGTCAGAACAGTACACTACATATACCGAAGAGCAAAACAGAACCTTCGTGTGACAATGATTAAACTTCAAACGTCACGTGACCAGCATACCCATATCGATAGGTCACCTTTCAGATTGTTCTTTAAATTCCTGATCGACAACCCACGACACGGAGGTTCCTACAATACAGGGAGGCTAACCACAGCCTATACTGTAGGTCAACCATCACATAATAACAATCATGCAGTGATTTCAAAGTGTTGTCCTTTGACATTCATGTACATGGGCGGGATTACGGGGGGGCAAGAGGGGGCAGTTGCCCCCCCACTTTTTCCCAAATCTTAGTTCAATTTTTTGTCGTTTTGCAGATAAATGTGCACAACCCTAATCGAAATTATTCCCCACAACAGCTCTATCAAATAGGCCTATTTGTTTCGAATCTAAGTCGAATTTGTGTTTAAGATCGTAACATGTAGCATGCAGAATAACTGGAGCTGGAGCTAGCACATGGTTCGCAGCACAGGTTACGAATCCTGGAGCTAACACACTAGCGATTCAATTCTGCATGTGATGAATCCGCGGCATGTGCTACAGTGCTAGCTTCAGGAATTGATTTTCAACGTTGCTGCTCTACGGAATGCGTTGAATAACTAAATCCAGAGAAACGATTTACGAAAGCCAGATTTGCATATTGGGTATATCAATAATTAAATTCAATACACTGACACATGACACCCCCCCCCCCCCCCGTGTCATTCAACAATATGCAATGGCATATGCCGATGTAATTTCTTTACTGCTCGAAATCACCCCTCCTCGACTTCAGTGGCGTCGGAACCGGTGGACTTGAGGGGCTTATCCCCATGAAAAAAAAGTAGGGGGGGGGTAAAGGTATGTTCAGCCCCAATATTTGCCAAGTGCTCCAAGAAGTGGGGACCGCGGGGAGAATTTCGAAGTGAGTGCTGAACATATTCTTGATCGGTCCAATGCACAATATAATAAAAATTTTAGGGGGAAAGGACTATCTAGATGCGATTTATTGTTACCTGAGGTGTCATTTTTGCTGATCTAGGATTTCCTTTTTGCTTAAATTTCGATGCGCCGCGCCAACTGATGGTGGTGCACCGCCTAAATAGTGACGTATAAGCTTCAGTTGTACATCACCATGTAAGTTCTTCTATCCGTCCTCCCTAAATTTAAACACGTTCATTAATTGTTTAGATGCAATTTAAAGCCTATATGGGTGTTAATTTTACCGATCTAAGGGTACCTTTCATCGAAAATTTCGACGCTCCGCGCCAACCGATGGTGGCGCTCCGCTTAGATAGTGACGTATAACAAAAGTTGTACATCACCATCTGACCATATGTTCTACTATCAATCCTCTTCAAATTTTTAAACAATAATTAACTATCTAGATACAAATTGCAGACAAGAGATCCATATTTCAAGGGTGGGTACATGCAGCTTAGAGCACACGGGAAGTGCCGTTTCCGGCCATCTGGAGGGTTTGTAAAGCCAAAAAATTTCTTGTACGCTCCGCGCCAACCGATGGTGGCGCTCCGCTTAGATAGTCTTGCTGGCAGATTTGCCCCCCCACTTTCACAACTCAAATCCCGCCCCTGTTCATGTATATAGTCTTGCTAAGGCTACTGATCATTTTGTAGGGTAAGGGATGAATATCTTTTGCATTTTTATGTTTAGTTTATTTATAAATCATAAATGATACCGGTACCTGATGAAACTCGACCTATAAAACATCATCAATCATCAATGTTTACTGAACAGTTTTACCAAAGCAATAACGGGCAAATCTATTTTCAATAGAATTTTCAGCCAAATGATGCACACTTAAACCTGCTGATTTCTCAAGCAGATTTGACTTCATGATATTTTGGTAACTAGAGCAGCAATGATGCAGTCGCCAAACCAATTGACTTTAGGAATTGTCCAGTTATTTGGACTGTGTAGTTTGTGATTGTGAATATTTCTCTAAGAAGGTAGTTGTGAAAATATGTTGGAATTTGCACTGGTATGTTTTTGTCTTTAATATCAGAATTTCAATAGGCACTGGTTATTAGATAATAACCCTGTGGAGGTCTTGAGTCCTTCTGCGTGAACTTGTGAAATATATAGATAAAAGCATGAGCCCAAATGGGCACTATGGTTCCTTGCTTAACTTATGTTATCCATGGGCGCAGATCAGACTTGGATAATGGTGGGGACGCGTGTCTGTTCTCTGATACTACCTAAACGGACCATTGGTTCGCGCGTAGCGCACAAGATTTTTTTTAGCCAATATACCTCCCAGATCGCCGGAAATAACACTTCCCAGACCCAATGATGCTCTCAAACCTCCTTAAATTTTAGATCTCATGGCTTAGAAATCTAGTTTGTGGAAATACATGGGCGTCTGCAGAAAAAAAATCAGGGGACAAATAATCCAAGTAGACTTTTATGTACGATGGGTGTGGGGTCCTCTCCCAGAGTACAATTATAGACTGCCGCAAATGCGATTTCCAATATTTAACAACTGTGGATAAATATAATAAAATTAGAACTGCTGCATGTCATTTGCACAATGCTGGATCAAACTGCGCCAAAGTTCAATACAGGGGAATTTGAAATGTAGCGTTGGGTCAAGACAAATTGGTGGGACACGGTATATCATGTCCCCACCACTGAAAAAGATGGTGGGGACGCGTCCCGCTGTCCCCACCAGGATCTGCGCCCATGATGTTATCACCCAAAATTATTAGCATACCAACTTCAGTTGATACAATATGACACTTTCTCTTATGAATATGCAAAGTATGAACTTCACACATGGTCAGGTACCATACCCGTCATTCCCAATAGTAAAGTAAATGATAACACAAGAGCCCAGTGGCACAATCAAAAATTTGGTCCAGAAAAACGTTGGCTCAAAAAGATTTGGCCCAAAATTCCAAAGAAAACATTTGGTTCCCAAGCTGTGTCCGACAAAACTTTGGGCCCAAATGGGCTTAGAATATTTAGGCCCACATGTACCAGCTATTAACCAACAACTGTATTCCAAGTTTGGATACAATCCCATTTAAGGTTGTGGAGATATTGCAATTTAAAGTTGAAATTTAAAGATAAAATTGCGCCTAAATGGTCCAAACAATATTTGGCCCAAAGAAATGGTAAAGCTAAAATATATTGAGGGCACAACTAACATAGGAGGCTTGCGCGACCTCCAATGGGAGTTTTAATCCTAGTCTGCTATTCTGAGTTGGGAATCTGATCCTACCACTTGTCATTTCCCTATGGTAAATATTTTGTACAAGGCATTTGGCATGCTACAGTGCAGTAGTTTGTAAATATATTAGTGAACTGTAACTGCCGAACTTCTTGTCTCAATCTTATTTCTACCATTGAATTCTCTAGTCTTCTGAACATATCTAACTTCCAAGAATACCCAGTAGACCGCTGGTTAACGTTACACTACTTTTCTGGAAGACACCAGGTTGTGCGCATAAGCCGCTCTGTCTCAGATAGCAGAGTGCAATAAAATTATGGCGTCCCCCAAGATTGTGTCATTGGTCCCCCAAGATTGTGTCATTGGTCTGTTCTGTTGATTCAGGAATCAACATACCTTATGATATTGCACTTATGATTGCCAACAATTTTTATCTAAGGCTTTATGATGATAAAACTGTATTCATGAGTTTTGGCAATGGCATTCAAACTGCAAATTAGGTTCAAGTCCCGTATGTTAGGATAGGTAATGTCAACATTGCTCCTTCATCCGAAGGAATTATTATAGGACTCATCACTCACTATAGAAAACCACATTACAGCTGTATGTAGAGCAGCTCATAT
>JAIPMN010005774.1:0-11507 GCA_020650975.1 Apostichopus californicus
CTTCTCTCAAAAGGAACGGAGAGTGTGCAGGGAGAAAGTGATGGCATTTTTTTGCATTTCTGCAGAGTATGTGTAAGGTGTGCTACTCAGAGTTTACAAGAAAGAGCTACAACTTTACTGAAATCAGAATTCTCATCATTCTATGGTGAAATGATTTTTCATATGTAGTACAGAATGGTTCATTTTATTTTTTCTTCTTTCTATCACTTCTCTATTGGGCATTGTCTGTATTGATTAATAAGTGCACATAGTACATGGATGTATTAACCAAACCCACCCATCCCCTCTTGAATTTCTCATGTCTTCATATGTCTAAAATTGTTCATAGTGAGCGTACACCTTCGCTGATAATGTAGATTATAATGTAGATGCTGAGGAGCAGAACATAGCCGACCACTTCAATGTTTACTAATTAACAATCTTATTCTCATCCATAAGAAGGCAAAGGATATTATGATCATTATTCCATACATGAAATGACATTGCACATGTGACTTAAGCTAATTCAAATTTTAAATGTTGGAGAAACAGTGTGCTACTTGGATAACAGCTTTTCAATAAAACATTGGTTGATAAAAGTGATGAAAGTTTAGATTGAATATACTGCAACCAGATATAGTTTTTGTTTCTCTCTCAAGGAATTATGTTGGGGCTTGAGGATAAGGCTAGATCAATAGTTCAGATTGGTAATGTTATGAGTTTAAACTGGTCACCCCTCGCTTGGTTTATACCAGGCAACAAAATGGCACCCAGTTATCACATGATCTACGAAGTAACCAAACCCGTCTTCCTTATCTCACTCCTCAAACTTTCTCTTGTGAAAGTTAATTCCTGCTGCAACTATTTCATTAGCTAAGATAAGGAAGACAGCTTGGGTTACTTTGTAGATCATTTGATACCCAAGATATGGCTGGTTTTGCAGGTACAAACCAAGCGTGGGCTTAAACCTAAACCAAACTTGTAATAAAGTCTGGTGTACTGTTGCATCAAGACAAAGTACTCGATTAGGAGTACGGTTTAATGTAAAGAGCGAATTTTTGGAATGGTTGTCTCTAGTCGTTTTTATTATTTGGAAAATCAAAATCAGTTTTGGGTTTGTTTTGTTGTTCACATCAAATGTTCCATCACTTTGGAGATAGTGAAATAAGAAACAAAAACTAGTGGAGGGCATATGCTCCACCTAAATGAAACTTTTTTACTTTCCCAAAGCCTGGTGTTCTATTCACCAAACCAACAAATCTCTCCTACAGTGAAAATTGATCATTTTCTTTGTCATTTGGCTACAATATTTCAGAACAACCAAGTCTGCTGTTGGGACGACCAAAGCGTAAGACTTGGTTGTCCCAGGGACAACAAGAAATCCTGATACTATATTACTTTTTATATTTGTTATGTGAAAGGTCTTTGAACCAATGCATGTGTATGAATATTGAGGGTATGTATAGTCATGTTTAAATCAATGGTCACAATATCTTTTGTCAACACTTCCAGAGATAATATATATATATATCTTAGCCAGCTTTTCCATAAATAATTATTCCAAGTATATCTTTGGAAGGTAGAATATTTCTGCTGGTAGCAAGTATCAAGAAAGTTAGAAGTTACTGATGAAAGTAGTTTTATAGTTAAAAGAGCGAGTTACATATGTGTCTGTAGCAAAGCTTCACATAAAAAATATTCAATTTACAATGAGCTAGTTCAAGTTTGGGGGGCGGGGTGGGGGGGGGGTTGTAAGCCACTGTGTGAATGGAATGAGGTCACATGGTAGTCATTTCTCGATTAAAGTTTGAGAGAGATTGATGGAAGCAAATTTATGGTAAACAGACAATCCCTTGATATCTGTAAGGGTTTCTAGCTAGACACAGCAAGGTAGAAGATGAAAGAATAATATGAACTGCTGTGTGTTTATACAGTAGCATATAGAAGCTTATAGTAGCTTACAGTAGCTAACACAGTAGCATCCTTTTAAGATCCTACACATTAACAGTGCCTTCAAATAAATTTTATAAGTTCTTGGTAGAGTCAATGCTTTCCCAAACCATTTCATTTGTTAGTTCTGAGATCATTCAGTGACACTTGTATTATTATCATTCCATGCTTACCTTGTTGATTTAGAATGTTTTGACCATTTAATTGTTCTGTATAGGAACTGTCAGACAAATTTCTCATTGTTGGGATTCTTTTCAAAGTGAAAACCCTTTCTCATAGTGTACTTTTTACAGACTTTTGTCGTGGGCATAGTGTTGAATGCATGTACTGAATATAATAGGTGTAGCATTTACATTGCCATAATCAGTTTAAGATGAAATCACTCTTCATGCAAACCTGAAATGTGTATACAACTCTATCCCAGCTGGTTCTGTCCTATTAAACTTAATTGTATGGGTCATACCTATATGGATATATGAAATATTGAGAACATTAGTCCATTATGATCCTCTTGTGCACCATAAATTCTCACCATCACATACAGTCTGAGAAGAATGACGTACATGAAGTTTTCAGAGCTTGTTTGGATTGCATTTTTGCAAGATTGTTTACATCAGTTCCATATTTGTTTATTTTGGCCATCTCGATCTTATTGTAGTTAAGTGGAGTCTTTGAATGCAGTATCAGCCCAGTGTTGTTGATGTTGTTGTTTGGAATGAGTAAATTAACAATAATAATGTCACAAGTTCTTGATATCCTTTTTTTTTCTTTTTTTTTTACTTTTTAAATTGTATAATAACAACAAGTATACTTCAAATATCTCTATTGAAATATAACATTGCACAATTCTCATTTCCAATTTTTTTTTTTCTGATAGATTTAATGTAAATGGACATCTGAAGCTTGATTGTTGATTGAAGACATTATAAACTGTGAAGGTGCAATGTGGAAAAATGATACCTGGCATGTTTATCTTGACAGACCATTCCATTTTGGATTGTCTTTTACTTTCACTGATTACATGTTGGCTGTTGTCAGAGATGCCTGTTGTTTATATTTGGACAGTGACTACCGACAGGTACATAAGTGTGTTAATTAAATGTGAATCTAATTAACCAGGTTCTTCTTCCCTGGCTGATTAGTTTCTATCCTAGCAGTATTCATGCTGATATTGCCACTCCTTCAGCAAAAGAAATGTTTTGTAATGTAAATAGAGCACTGTAGCATTTTACAGATTTTCATGAACAGAGAACTACAAATCACAAGATAGTACAATGCATTCTTTTGTCTTTTCTTTTTGTCGTCCAGTCTTATGGACAGCATTTATGTTTTAAACCATCTGGGCCCCTGGTACAGTTATGTCTCCCATATGGGCCCCTGGTAAAGTTATGCCCCCCATATGGGCCCCTGGTACAGTTATGTCTCATATTCATAGCAGAGCCTTTGTGTGGCAGTGGTGACATGTGTAAAAATAAATGAACAATGGAATAAGAGTCAAGAAATACTTGGCTGGAGTGGGACTTAAGATCCCTTCCCCACCACTTTCTGGGTTGCATCAAGTGGAACTGGGGCATGATCCATGGTTACTCAGTAAGCAAGGTACTGTGGCTTCTGTCTGGCTCACCACCCCCTCCCCACAACCCCCATTAGGAGTGTTAGCTCATTGGTTAACGCCGGTGCCTTTCAATCATAACGTCCCGGTTCGAGTCACTCCCAGATTAATGTATTTCGTCCAGTTACAGAGTTGTTGACAATTTTTAATCACGGCGTTAAATATGAATGTAAGAGACTGACTTCGGTCAGCCTGCGGCTTTGATAAGCCAATGAGGCTTCTTCGCGAGTTCCTGCTTGCAGGAGGATCTAAAATACATACATACATACCCAGCAAAGGAATTGCTATATAGGGATTGCAAAAACTAAGGGCTACACACCAAAGGTCCCCCAATGACTGAGGGGCTACACAGCTCAGTTGGCAGAATGCAGGTTTTGTAACCCTGAAGTCACTGGTTCAAATCCCATTCTTGGATCTTCTCCATGGGAGTAAAAAATAGACAGAAATTGACTAGAGACAAGTTAAATAGGTTAGTCGTTCAAATATTTATATAAATCTTTCTTTGCTCAATTGGATTCTCTGGACAACTGATCCCAGAAGTCTTGTATTTAGTAACCCTCCTACAACAGGAGTCCCTTGTAGCAAATGACACCTGCTCTTTAACAACTAGTCCCCATCTGTCAAGTAGTAATACTGATGCACAGTTAACTTCTCATGGACTGCTAACCTTGTGTTGTGTTAAACCCTGGCCAACCTTTTAATATAAAGGTCTACCCTCCATATTTGAATCATGAAAAATGATCATGACAGATCCGCATTTCAATGGTTGTTCCCAATTTTTATAATAACACATAGTCAATTTAAATGGGCTGAGAACTGCGTTTTGCCGCATTTCAATTTCAACTCTCAACTTCCTGTGAGTAACCTTCATCACCTGAAAACATATTCAACTTCAATTCTTTGACCTCTTACTGTTCTTGTTATTCTTAGGCAGGTCCAATTAATTGACTGCCACTAAACAGTTCCCTGAAACTCATTTTTTTTTTTTTGCAACATGGTCAACTTTTCACAAGGTAGCTATGACGTTGGGTCTGGAAACTCTGTCCTCTTTGATAGCATGTCCTCCTGGTTTTCTGCGACCGATCCAGAATTGCTTGGCTGCCTTTATGCTGTCATCGTTTAAGCATGGCAATTTCTTGATTGGGTTGCACCCAAGTGGCATATCCTGAATTCAAAGGTACTGCACTTCCAACCATCTCTGACCTCAGTCCTCAGCAAGGTAGCATATAAGTGTGCTGATAATCTCAGGCTCTGAGACTGGGACACTTAAAACTTAGGAAAAGTGGATTCCCTCTTCATTAAAGCACTTCAACAGCCTGCAAAGAAAGAATGCACACAAAGGACGTTAACACCACATTCTAACAAGATCATTAACTTTCGTCAGTTACATGCAACTACATAAATGTCTTTAATGGATTCAACAGACAATAATGTGAAAGCAAAACCATTTCTGTTGTAAAAATGTAGATGTTAATATTTACCTGATGAAGTCATCAATGTCCATTGTCCTTGCTCTCATCAGAGTGAACTCGTTGACATCCAAGATGCCTTGAAGTTTAGCTTTCATGTCAAGTTCCTGGTCAATTGGCTGTGAAAAGTTAAAAAACAATTTTTTTTTTATACATTATTGATCACCTCTTTTCCTGGATTTTAACATATCATACTGACTACACGAATACCATTTAGTTTGTCTTTTGCGTTCTTGCAGAAATGACAAGAAATAAAACAGAAATAGGGTCTCGTTGATTTAAACTACCAAGTTGACTTCACTCTTTCTGAACTGAGTAAAAACCTGATTCGAGGTACTTTATACCAACTTGAAGACACACACACACACCATATAAAAGTTGATAATATTTAATTTAATTCCCCTTCCCCCTTCCCTTAATCCTCTCTTTGTCCCTCCACTGTTTATCTCCTACCTCTCCTCTTCCCCTGCTGGTTTCTATCTTTCTTCTCTCCATCCCTTGTCTACTAATCCCCTTACATCTATCTCTTTGTGTTCACCATGCTCATTAACCTTATGTCTGTCTGTATTCTGTGCGTGATTTTGTTCCTTCTGTTACTGTTACTTGTCATTCAGCCTTTGAAGAAGATCCTGCCAGGATCGAAACGTCAGGCCAACTTACTTTTACACATTCTCTTACACGGGCTCTCTAGTGGATAAGCAGTTTGCTAACAGTTTTATTTTATTTTTATTTAGTATTTAATTTAGCTTACAAAACATAGTCGCAACCCTATAACATAACACATTTTAAATGTTCCAACTGTCCACCCCTTATCCCTACTGACCTCACCCCTTTGCCTCCTCCAGTCGCAAATACATGCATCTTAAAGAGACATTCCAGAGTTGGATGCTAGGAACAAGATCATATGTGTCTCTGACAGGGTAGTGTGCAATTCGTTTCACTTTTCATTCGTATCACGGACAAACAGGACATTTCCTCGACAAAGAAATTACTTCAAAACAAGCACCTGCATTATATTCTTATTTCATATATAACTTATTCCTCCCTCTTAAAAACTTAAATTAGTTTCAAGATCAATATAACCAAAGCAAATAGTCAACCAGCCAACTTAAATATTAACATTTTTTATAAGATTCACACGCACAATATTTTTCACAGAGCAGTGTATTCTGTAGTTCTTTTCTAACATCTCAATAACTGGTTTGGCTCTGTAGAGAGAAGAAGAAGAAAACTTTGTTTAAATATTCACCTTTTTTGTCATACTGAACATTATTTACCGAAAGAACGTGAAGAAAAAGCTTAAGTACTAAACTTGAAGACTGATGCACAACTGAATGTCATCCATATACAGACCTAGCAGGGTGATCCGTTCAAGCGTACAACATATGCTATATGTTCCTACTGTTCGCACTTCCACCTATGGGGAACGTTACTTTGCTAGATCAGCTCCACAGCTCTGGAACAGTCTCCCCTTACATCTGAAAACAATCCAGCATGTGTCAACTTTCCAGAAAGAACTCAAGACGTTCTTATTCATGAATGCGTATCCATTTGTTTAATAACTGTTGTGTCCAGTTTGGGTACTTTGCTCCTGCAGCGCTCCTGCAGCGCTTCTGAGCAGTTTTTTTAACTGGATAAAAGCGCTTCACAAATTCTTATATTATTAGTATTATTATTAGCCCTTCAATGTTTATCGTACAAAAACTGTTGAAAACTCAGATCGTACTTTACAAAGGGGGCTTATAAATCACCAAACTGTTTCCACATGATAGGTTAAATTAGATAACAGGTCAAATTCAGGCGCGTAGCCAAGGGGGGGCAAAGGGGGCAGCCGCCCCCCTCTGCACCCTTGAGCATATTTTTTGTATGTTTTAATGATATCGCTAGTAATTTCAAAAGAGAAAATGCTATGATGCAACTTACAAGGCCTGGGAAGTGCCATTTCCTGCGATCTGGGAGGCATTTTCAGCCAAAATTTTCTTGTACGCTTCGCGCCAACCCATGGTGGATCTAGGCTTAGATAGTTTGCAATGCCGTATCTACGGCTCTGATAGTTTGCCTACAGTTTCGCCCCTCCCTTGGCAAATTCCTCGCTACGCGCCTGGTCAGATTAGATAAAGACATGCATTAGGAACAATAAAAGTGACCAAGTTTTTCCCCATCTTCTAGCATATTTGAAGTTTAAAACCTGGCTCTGTTAACATAAGAGTGCTGAAGCAGTTCTTTCACAGTGTCCAGTTTAATTGTATTTTTAGAAAAACAATTTTTTGTTCACTTACTTGAAGCCAGCTCCCAACGTCTTGTTCTTCCTCACAAAGGCAATTCTAACCAAGCCATCCCACTCCTATTAATATGAAGAAAGTGATCAATCATAATCGTTAAAATTAAGATAACTGATATGCGATCTACTCTATTAACTACCTTAATATAGTTACTGTGGCAATGACATTTCATTAAATATCGGCAATTCTGTCATCACACCAACGCCAACGGTAAGAAATCTTGGTGAAATGTTTGACTCTCATCTGTTCATGTCCTTAACACGTTAACAGTGTTTGTAGGTCTTGATATGCGAGTCTTTGAAAATCGCTCACATAAGGCGTTATTTAACTGACGATGCAACCAAATCACTCGTGAATGGCCTAGTATTAAACCTCACGTATTGATTACTGCAACTCTTTGCTCTTTAGTGCACCACAATCGACTTTGTATAGGCTGCAACGTGTCCAAAACACCGCAGCACGTATAATCACCAGAACTTCACGTTTCTCTCACATCACACCTGTCTTACGAGATCTTCACTGGCTGCCTGTTCACCGTCGTGTCGAGTTCAAACTATTAGTTCATGCATATAACTCAATTCATTTTCAAGCACCTCATTACCTAACTGATATGCTAACTGTGTACAAGCCTAACAGAACATTGAGATCGGCCAATTCCCTTACACTAGTGGTCCCCAGAGTAAGGACTGCTACATACGGCGACAGACAATTATAACTTTGCTGCTAGCAAGCTATGGAATGCACTGCCAAATAATATCTGTGATGCCAAAACATTAGCCACTTTTAAACAATTACTTAAAAATCCCTTTATTTTTTTAGGAATTTCACTGTAAATCTATACTGTTTTAAAATTATTCCTTAGTATTAATATATATATTAATATTACTATTTAAGCTCAGTCCATTTGATTCTTCATATTCATATTTTAAGGGTTTTGTCATGTTGTTGTCATTGTAAAGCGCTCTTGAACATGCTTAAGCATGAAAAGAGGGCTATATAAATCTGGTAAATAATAATAATCATAATAGTATGGTGGTAATGATGCAGAGATACATGGCTACATAAACTGAAACTTGGGTTTGTAAATGTACATTTCAAGGTATGACTACTGCCAATTTCGAATGGCATGGTTAGTCCCCTCTGGAGCCCCTTTAACTAACGGCACATCAAAATAGACATTGGTATGTCTTGCCTAGAAGTGTTCACATAGATGGGCCTTCCTGACTAGCCCTTAATGTTAATGGTTAATTATATCACTGAGCACAGAAGCCCTGTATATTTTACAATGCACAACAGTCCGTTCATCTCAAAAGTCTAATTTCCTTCATGATTATTTAAGATGTGATAATTTTTTCTAACCAGTCCCAAATAGTAGCTGACTATTATAATTCAACATGTAGACTATTCTGCATGTTTCAGTTTCTTTTTATAAATCTGTTGATGGAATAGAGTGTGTTTTTTAATACAGCACTGTTGTGCATTTATAGGTATTAAATTGCAGACATTGACCAAGAAAAATTCAACTTTCGCTATCTTTTGCTACTGGTTCTGTACACGTGAAAAAAACTGTGCAGTTGAATGCTATTGAGGGTCGTCAACATATCCTACACAACTTCACTGAATGGTGGATCATATCCCTGGGTAGAGTCCCTGGGCTCAATTTAAAATATCTTACCTGAAAGTTGATTGGTGGTGGAGGGTTGAGTGGTTCTAATCTGACGACACTGGATTCTACTTTAGGAGGAGGTTTGAAGTTATTTTTACCGACCTGAAAGAGAGAGACGTGAGGTGAACAGTAGTTGGCACTTTGCCAAAATGGACAAACTATGATTTACTAGGGAAGAAAAATTTCAAGTATGGCTAACGACAAATCTGCCTGAAAATATATTTTACATCCAATATGGTGGGAACAGATACACTTTTAATGTCTTTTAACAAATTTTATGGACTACCTGCAAATGTTCATATATCAAGAGAAATGAAACACTCTGTTACATTCTAGGTCGATTATAACATGAAAATTTTTTTAAAAAAATCACTTTCATTTCGTAGCATAATGAAGTGTGACCTGTCTCATTTTCGAGATTGTATCTTTTCAGAAAACAGATATAAACATGATTTTGATTTCAACAAATTACAACAAGGGGATCCAAACTGTATCTTTAGTATAAATGTTATGATTTTACCAAATGTTCACACCAGATGGTCTACCAAATACTATACTTGATTAAATTCTAGATTAATTCTTTCTAGATAATGCAGCAGAAAATATAGCATGTATATGATTACAAAATTTGGATTTTAAAATTCATTCTTCAAGCTATGACATATTGAAGTAAAATTCTTTACCTTCATGAGATGGTTAACTTTAGCCAGTAACTGTGTATTTATAGAGAGTCTGCAGTAAAGTTTATCCCCTGGTTTGGCGACCATACGTTGTGCAAACTCCTGCTGAAACATCAGTACTGCACACCTGCAAAGAGCAAAATAAAATGCATACGTTTGAGATGGTATCTGGTGAGCGATGCAATGAACGGCCACCTGTACGATGGTTTCATGACTTGGACTGTAACAAATATCTACAGTATTTTCAGTTGATTAGTCAAATTATTAGAAGGAGGAAAAAAGTTTTGGGTTAGAAAAATGCTGCTGTGAACTACTGTACACCAATAGCGCCATCTGAGGCACAAGTTAACCTCTTTTTTTAAAATCTGAATGATCTTCAAAATGATTTATAATATTTTGGACATATTTCTGTTTATCATTTGCTTACATCTTTCTTTGTGTTTAGCTGGTGTCACTGAATGCAGTCAACTCATCCACATGAACCACAAGAGCACTGATCATGCATTTTTTTTTAATGCGATGCAACAAAGGTAACTCTGCCCCTGAGACAAGACACAAGATCCCTCTCACTTCTAGGCTTCCCTCGCCCCACCCCTCATATTCTCGGAGGAGGCATACAGCTTGGTCTTCTATCTGGTTTCCTCGAAATCAAATCTGTCAGCACTTGAAGTGCTGCAACCTTTGTAAAAGTTTGCAGATGTCATATCATTGTTACACAATAACTATCGAAACCTATGTCATATACTGAATGCTGGCTGTTAAACCGATTGTTCATATCCATTCGTGCATGTTACACACACTATTGAGAGCACAGATTCAATACGCGACTATCAACTCACTCCATGCGGAATGAGCGCTGCTGTAAAATCATAGTCCCTCGCTCGCCTACCTCACCTAACAGTGCATGCAGTTATTGGATGAGTCTGTAGTCACAAATGAAAAGAGGAAGAATTCTGAGAATATAAAATATCTCGGCCATAACGGTTTAGTTTAGGTTTTGATTTGCTGATTTCACTTTTGTTTTATTTTTAATTGACTTTTATTTCACTTTTGCTTATTCAGCATTAAAAGCCATTTGATAATTTTGCACGATGAGTTGTTTTGTGAAGCAAACATAATCTGGGCTTGCGTGTATAGCAGGTTTACCATGAATGTTTAAAATTGAGTGACACTTGTAATTCCTATCACTAAAATATTAAAAACAAACAAAGAGGACTTCTAAGAATGAAATATTACAACAAAACTGGCTGGATAGCAAGATTCATATCGTTGCTGACAGTGACACATGCTTAATTTAATTATACATACATCACCATCTTAATTATGCATATATCACCAACTTAATTATGCATATCACCATCATAATTATACATATCACCATCTTAATTATACACATATCACCATCTTAATTATACATACATCACCATCTTAATTATACATATATCACCATCTTAATTATACATATATCACCATCTTAATTATACATATATCACCATCTTAATTATACATATATCACCATCTTAATTATACATATATCACCATCTTAACTACATATATCACCATCTTAATTATACATATATCACCATCTTAATTATATACATATATCACCATCTTAATTATACATATATCACCATCTTAATTATACATATAATCACCATCTTAATTATACATATATATCACCATCTTAATTATACATATATCACCATCTTAATTATACATACATCACCATCTTAATTATACATATATCACCATCTTAATTTTACATATATCACCATCTTAATTATACATATATCACCATCTTAATTATACATATATCACCATCTTAATTATAATCACCATCTTAATTATACATATATCACCATCTTAATT
>JAIPMN010005775.1:0-29154 GCA_020650975.1 Apostichopus californicus
ATATATATTTATATAGATATATATATATATAGATATATATAAATAAATTTAAATATAAATAATATTGAATATACCTAAGTCTCATTTAAAAAATAGCTAGAGTAGTGAGTTGACAATTTACTAGTTACAGGACAATTTTTGTAAATATCCTCTCAATTAAGGAAAATTAAAAAGTAAAGAATGAATTCTGATGGTCTTGGTGATACATTGCTTAGATATGTTTGATTGCAAATGAGGGAAAATCAGAACGTCCTCTTAGAAGAAAAGTGTGTGTGTGTATAAGGGGCTGAGTTAGTTCAGTATTGGCTCCAAATTTGATCATACTTTAAAAAAAAAAAAGTTTTGCAAAGGTTCTTTGATTAGTCACAGATATTAATGAGTGTTCAGTAAGCAAATTAATAATTTTAGTGAGGAGAAAATACTTAGAGAGTGTCAGTAAAATGCTTGTAAAAAGTTTGATTATGAGCCCTCCTAGCAATATTTATAGCCAACTCTGATGACCTTTAAAAAGCCAGGAGTTGGTTTCTGTGTCCTCAATGACTTCGCTACTTTAACCTGATGATGTAGATCGTATAACGTCCGTGCTCTATTCTTTGTACTATCAAAGCAAACATGATTATGCAACATCTTCACAAATTCTACATCTGTTGGTCAGTTGAAATCCTTTTTTGTTGGTCAAAGAATACCATGTTCTGATTGTCTTTAATATTTAGGATGTGTTCCATATGAATAGCAAGATAGCAATTTTTATTGCTTCCACTCGGGTAGAAAAACTTTGCAGTAGTTCTCTGGTGCTTTTAAAACAATTCGTCTTGGGTCTAAGATCGCAACTACACTTTAGATCAAGGTGTCTCATTATTTATTTTATTCAGGACATACGACATATTCTAAAAAAAAAAACATGCTTTTGAACTCTTTTTAGTGAAATCTGTAACCTATTAACAACAACAATTTGTGGAGTAATGGTACACCTTCTTTACTTAAAGCTTAACCTACTTTGCATTTTAGAATCTGGGTGGTATAATTTTTTTATTAAACCTAACCCAAATTGCACCATTTTTGGGAGAAGAATGAGATTTATAAATTTTGAAAATAAAAATGCAACTATTGTTTAAATTCTCTTCTACGCTAATAACTGTAACATTTATACCAGGATTGATATAATATATATCGAAGATACTAATTCTAGGCAGCTACGTTTAATCGTCATTATTATTATGATTATTATGATCATATTTGACAAATTCACTTTCATCTTTTCACACTCATAGCAACTGTTTTTGGGGGAGGGGGGAGGGGGTTGTGTTTTGATTAGTTGTACTGTGGGGGAAATTAGGTGCACCAAGGCATTGTGGTGATATTTTTCAGGTATTGATTATTTTTGTATAATTATATGCACAATTGGGGATTTAATTTAAGTTGCAACTTTTCATATTATTTTGAGGTGAATATCAAAGATTTTGTGTCAGTAATGTTCAGTCGATGCCAGCCTATGAAATGAGTTTGGAGTGGTTTTGAAATTTGCCATTTTCTCTTGATATTTATGTTTGCCTTTAATGATTTATGAATCCTTATTCCATAGTTTGTAATTTTTTGGGTGTGTGTGTTTGTAAATATCACAGCAATTAATTTGAAGAATTATGAATCAGTTTGGTCATGGTTTTTACTTGATTTTCTTACAGGTTCCATTTTCATGTTAATAATGCAATATAGTGTTGAAATGAAAAAAAAAATGGAACACCCATTCTTCTGTACTCTTGTCCTTAAATAATTGTGACCAAAAATGAATTTGAATGGATTAAAATATGATGTTATAGATGCACAACTAAAAAAAGCAAAGCTTTGATTTTTCTACAAATTTTGGCTGAAATTTTCTACTTTGAAGATAGACGTGAAAAACATTTTTGGTATCAATGTGCATGTATGATTATCACATCCTCTTGTTTTCAAGTTCCTTTTCGGTACAAAAATGTGTTTGGCAAATTGTAATTGTATGCAAATTTTGAACAACATACTAATAGACTATTTGCCCCTCTCACAGGCTAAACATAAGTAACCTTTGAACTTATCTCTTATTTTTTCAAATAGCTTTGACACAGAAAATACCAAATTTATATCTGCAGATACCATTTATGGTAACTGTCTATGTTCTATATGTAATTAGTGTGTACAGTCTGTCATCTGTCTTTAATCTCATCAAGTTTCCCTAAGATATCGGCTGTATAGTTTTGTAAGATATCCGCTGTACATTTTTGTGCTAAACGTTTTGCTTTATTCTGTTTAAATCGATCCTTTGCATAAGTAGTCGTGGTCCTTAAAATGACCATTTTTCATCTAGACGGACAGCGACGCAAACTCAGAGAGAAATCGTTCTTACTCACTCTGCTTTCTGCTGCTTGTATCTAATCCTTATCAATGTTTGAGTACTTTCCAGGTAGTTTTCAAAAAATCTACAAAAAAGTCCAGTTGAGCCTATTTATTTATCTGTCAGTGTCGATTAACGAAGACAAAAGCGTTATTTATTTTTCTTCCCTAACCTGCAAAGAAATCGTTATGTCTGCTGTTGTGTTCACTTAGAGAGAGAGAGAAAGAAAGGAACAGTACTATAGAAGTATCAGGAATATGCCACTGTTATTACTTATGGGAATACTTACTGTTGGATAAGCTTTCATAAAGCCACTAAATAAGAAGAAAACTAACTCATAGGGTAAACACATTTCTTTTCTTTTTTTTTGTTCTTTTTTTCGTTTGGTGTTGTTATATTAGCATGTCTTGCATTTCTTTGTTGAATTATGCAATGTAAAACATACAGATATACATACATGGTACACTTACTTAACTCTTTATAACTTCATTGACCCAGTGATTTGTATGTACCCAACAATAAACAGTTGATATAAAACACTATATACATACATGGTACACTTACTTAACTCTTTAACTTCATTGACCCAGTGATATGTATTTACCCAACAATAATCAGTTGATATAAAACACTGAATTTGCCACAAGTGTTACCCGAATGAGTAGTCATGAATACAAACTATGGCATACACCAAAATAGACTTCAAATATTCTATTTTGTAATGTAACAAGGCTTTGTTGGGGTTTGTAACCAAGGAGATATTACTTTCACCAAATATACATAGATAATAGATAAACTTGTTATAATTTGGTAATGTGTCACATGTAATATATTTTATGTTCCCCATGATGTTGAACCAAGTATGCCTGAAGTTTTCATATTTGGTGCTTAATGCTCCAAGTTGGTTGAAATTACACGATCTTGAAATATCAAAGAACAGTGTTATCAGTTTACCTGTCAATTATTTGCATACTGTAACTAATGACAAAAACCCAGGAGAAGAGTATAATGTCCCTGTTTCACTAGCTGTGTTCATCATGATCATGCCTTTTGTTAACAAAGCACCTCAGCTACACTATGAAGTATGGGTGATTTCAAGTTTCTTTTGCATCTTGTAGGTAAATTAATTCTTAATCTCTTGGGATTCTCTAACGATTGATTCTTAATCTCTGATTAAAAAATGGTTAATATCTTAAACTTTGGTGTTTTTCACTTTACATCTCTAACCTTGAAACTGTTTTTAGGTTTGTATGTTACTTTGATTGTCTCATCTAGCAAACAGGGTTTAGAATATCCTATTAAGCAATGCACCCTACTCAATGTCTTTTTTTATTGTTGTTGGTGTTTTTTCATTCTAGTCATGGGGGTGGGGGAAAGGTTTTAGTCAATTTAAGAAGCTTTCTCTCTGTGGTGTGTTGTTTAATAGCCCCCTCCATTCATGCTTTAAAAGAGTTGAATATTCATGAGGTTCAAAAGAAATTCATGAGGTTAAAAAGAAATGTAGATTTTGAAAGATTGCTTATCACAAACAGATGGTTTATATTAGCTGTGATCATTTGAAATAATGGCATAACTGGTTAGAAGTAAGTGCTGCAGGAATGACAACCTATTTTACAGGTACGTTGGACTATGTTATATTAAAGACAGTGGAGCTTGGTTGAATTTCTCTCATGGTTTTGGTTGTATTTCTTCCTAAAAGAGAAATAGAAAAGATTTAAAAATATGTCAGTTTCAAAGTGATCAGATTGGCTGTGACGTTTATTTCTTTTTTCTTTCCTTTTTCCGAAGTACAAACATCAAAGTTGATGTCACCTTATCATTGTTAAGTCCTTTGTGTTTTGTGTATGAATTAACTGTTGTTGTTATGTTATTATTAAATGTTGGAATTGACTGGAACCAAGTGAACAAATTAATGTTACTTGTTACACTATTGATTAACATTTCACTTAAAAAAATAAATAAAGACAAAACAAACAAAAATTAATTACCTTATTTTTTGTGTCCATTCATGTTGTCACGTTTTTGTGTTTTAAAATGTTGAATGCTCAAAACCGATAACTTATGACATGACTACCATAAGTATTTACCTGAGTTAAATTTGAAAAAAAATTACAAAGAATAGGAAGTAATTAACTCATGAAAATTATTTTAGGAAAGTTAAATATTTACCAATACCCCTGGTGCCATCCCCTTCCACTTTCTCTAAAAAATGTAAGCATATCTGTGAATCTCATTATTATATCTTTGAATTAACACCATTGCTGAAGAAGCTGAGTAACACAATAGATCAAGAATGCCTTCATTAAATTCTTTGGTTCACAGCCATGTCCACCATGTGAAATCTGTTTACCATTTCTACGATAGAAAGTGAAAAGACTTCCTGTGAGATGTAAATAATACGAATTTTAACCTCATCTGTGACCTCTCTCCCACTTTAAAGTGTGTATGCTGCATCTCCTATCACATATATTGCATTTTCATGAAAGCTTCCCCTCCCCCCTCCCACCCTCATGATGCACAGTTGTTAAACCTCACCCACCCGTGTCAAATCCACCAACGAATCCCTCCGTGTATGCAACTGTATTCCACATGCTCAAACCCTAAAAGTTCCAATAAATTCCCATACATGTAAGCCACATGTCTAGAAACCTGCTGTATATGATGCCCTGATTGACTCCACCCCACCCCCCCCCCACCCCACCCACTTGTGAAGATTTCTATAATGCAGTATATATAACTCATTCTCAATAGTTTTCTTGTGACCGCGTCTCTTTATTTCCGGGAGAGAGGGGAGGGGGTCTTTGGGAATGCCATCATAAGCAGCAAAGACGGGAAACATGTCGAAAGAAAACCTTGGTGACATTTATGCCTACGTGCATTTGTTGCGCAGAACACAAGGTGCTAAATATCACACCGCATGCTTCATAAATGAGTTACTTTGCTACCTTCTCATCATCTACATACCAATTGTTACTTGCGATGGATACACTTTTAAGTTACGGCGCGTATGTACCTATAATTTCTAATCATGAAAAATATTCGTAAACTCTCCAGCAAAAGAAGTTCAACCGATGCACGTTCGCAGCATGTTGTCTTTTTGCTCTGTACTAAGCAGATGTAATGTATATTATGTATGCGAACGGAAATCACTCACTGTACATGTGTTACTGCCCGACACGTACAAGTCAGTACAAACATCACCATGACAACCAGACGCTGATTGTTATTATAATTGATTGTGCTCACAAAAATCACGGATATTAGCACTGTTTACTGTGGGGTCGTACCTATATGTGACCCAAAGGGTTCCTGATGAGTACAAACCAAGATGACAGAAGAAAACATTTCAAAACACTAGGACATATGTGGCAAGGGAAGTGAAAACTAGTTCGCATAACCTGTTTGAGAAGTCAAAATGGAAACTGTGTCCTTAGTCGATATGAACACAAGATCAATTTAGGATTCCGTGATTTTTCCATGGTCAGACCTATCGTATATTACCACTCCTCTAACTTGGATAAATTTGTACTGAGTAGAAAACGACGTTGTTACAAATCTGTGGTATAAATATAAACTCTATATCACGTACCGCCCTATGAACAAATCTCATATGAGCGAAGGACAACAAAAAGCATATTAACTGAAGGTAAGACTAACTAACCTAACGTTAGGCTTAATCTTGAGCAATTATGTTTCTAACTGATGCACACTGTATAGGCTGGCCATGGACTAATGGGCAAGATGTTTTCATTGTACTAACGTTAGTTCGTGTGAAGCACTGGTTAAGGCATGGACTAGGATGACCATATTTTATTCCAGGATATCTGGGGACATGATCTTGATTCCCCCTCTACCCAATCCACATAGAAATAACTTGGTCAGTACCTAGGCTATAGGCCTAGCTCACACTTTAAATGTTTAAAAGGTGGGGTGGCACTTTAGGATCTTTTGAGCGTTATCATGGTTCTGTGTTCCAGGATATGCCCAAGTTTAACATGCCTCATCCAGAAGCAAGTATTTGTATATATGGAGTGAAGACTCGCGCACAAAGAATCGTGTGATGCCGGTAATCTGACCTAGTTTCGAATGAGGTGTAACACTAGTGTGAGACACCACCCCAGAAAAAAAACATACAGCTTGCTACCTTTGGTAATTAGACACTTGTGTACAGTCAGTACATACAGCTGCGGTCAAAACCCACAGCAAAGTGTGCAAACGATACAGCGATGGACATCTCAGGTCCAGCTAAAGATAACAAGGTATCACATTTCATTACTGTCTGCATTTTAGCGACAAGCAGTAAACTTCACTTGCAAGCAACAAAAAGTTAACTTTTTCAGAGCGCAGCAACTAAACTAATCACCAAGGGCCGTGAATTTCCAATTTTTTTGTACTAGACTTCCCAAAATTAGCACTAATTTATTTTTTTCATCCTTATAACAAACTTGTTTTTTGTCCTCCCTGGTTAACCTTACCTTTAAATATGTCCATCTAGCAAGTTGGTTGTCCAACAAGGTGAATGTATTTGGTAGGGTATATAATATTGGGAATTGGATTGTTGGATTAATCTACTCTACACTGGCTAGAATGATCATTGTATGTCGTTCAATATTGTGGTTCAATGTGTTACCAATACATTCTTATCTTGTGTGTTACCTGTGAAGTGACTTTATGTGAAAGAATGTATGGTACCCATGGCAATGTTTTTAAGGATTTTTTTGTGATCTTTACATTTTTGGTTGGCTGAACAGCATATTTGGTTGTCCCAAAGAATGTATCAAATTAGCAAAGAATGACCAATTATTTGCACTCTATACATAGGAGAAGTGTGTAGGTTTGGTGAATAGATCACTAGCTTTCGGCCAGTAAACTCTCCTTCAGTTGGATCATAGGCCTACCACTGAACTGTATTAGTCTAGCAATTAGATTTGAATATTAAAAAGTCTGCTAACTGAGACATTCGCAAATTTGTAAGCATAAAAAGTATTTCTCAAGCATTGTAGTAAATTTATCTCTTTTGACAGGATGTCACCAGTGAGGAGGCCTGGTAGGCCAATTCGACCAGCTTCTGCTACAGCTAAACTTCAGTCTAATGTCCATGGTGGTGGTGGGTTGGATGAGGGCAGGCCAGCAACAGCCGTAGCTGGTCTTCATGGTCATGGCCACCCCCCCGGACCCTCAGGAGATCAAGGAGGAAGGAGCAGTAGTCAAGCTGCCAAACCATCATCAAGACTCTTTGGAAGACAAAATGAGGATGAATTTTTCAAGGTATAGTAACTATAGCTTAAAACTGATAACATTAAGCTACTATTACTCAGAAGAAAATTTTCAAGTTTTTTTTCATGGGCGGATCAAGGTTTTTATAGAGTAGCATTGTGGCCCTGGGGTTGTTGAAGTCAACACCCATTGTATAGGGTCTCATGGTCCCCCCCCCCCCCAGGAATAAAAAATTGAGATGTGAAATGGTGCATTCTTGAGGCACTGTTAGCCTTGAAATTAGGTCTATATGAAAAAACAAACTTGTGTTAAGAAACTACTTTTGAATTTTTATGTGAGGTTGCACCTTCTTCCCCTCCCTCCCTCCTCCCCCCCCCACCCTGCATTGATCTGCTACATGATCGTACAACAAGTCATTAGACACCAAAGGCAAAGCTTATTTTTAAGTGTGACCTTTTACTTTGACAGCCAAATTGAGTTTGAATTTACTAGGTTCTGTTCGCGTATATGAATGCAAGTAAGCATATTTGGCAAGCTCACAGAGTCCTTTCTGGTCATTTCCTGTAACACAGTTTATTAGTCTTCCATTCGTACATGTATGTCATTTGGGAGGTGATTGGTATTAGTCACAACAATCAGCTCTGATCTATAAGGAATGAGACCAAAATGTACATGGGACATATCACATTTAATCCAATCTCAATATCCTTCAAGTTTCATAATATTAATAATTCAATCCCGCACAAATTATGGTAAGTGTATCTAACGTTATGCCAGTCAACGAAATCTCATTTAACACACACACTGCTCTTTTCCTGAGATTTTTACTATTTTTGCATGATTTTATTTGTTCAAAGGTATTCTATGTAAACCTACATAAATTTTAAGACTGCCATTTTTTTCTTCCAGGTTAATCTTGTTTTGAGAGTGAAAAACTCATGAATGTTTGTATACTGTTAAGATTCAAAATTTGTAAGCCAAAGAGATTGGTCACTGTTGCATTAATCATGTATGTGGTGTGAATAGCTTCAATTCAGAGGTACCTGTGACATGTTAAATAAAACATTTTCAAATGCCCGCTGCAAATGCAGAATTTGCCTTTCTGAAATGTATTCTTCCATGTTTCTCTACCAATATTTGGATTTGAAGTATTGACACATGCTACAAGGCTGGTTGTCATGTACGAGGTGGTCATTCATCGTAAACACATATATGCGCATGAATTTTTTTCGTTGCATAAACATTTATCAACAGTGCCATCTACTGTTTTAGACTATAAAGTTAAAGTTTTATACCATCTGTAGTACAATCTGCATGTGAAGGCTGTTTTATCGTAGGCCAAGTTGGGCAAAAGTAAAAACGGTTAGAACTTCCACGAAACAAATACTAGTGTCTAAATTAGGCCTCTAGGGATTTTGTATCAGAGAGCTCTTTCATTCTTCAAGGTTATATAGATGATTAAGTTTATATAAAACAATTTAGGGGTTTCATGTAGAATGTCCTTGAAAGATTGTATTTTATTTCAAAAAGAAGAAATTTATTAAAATATTTTCCAATTGAAATTGTAGTGTGGAGTTCACTGCAAGTCATAACAAAATTGAAATGTTTGAGATATAACGTATCTGCAGTGCAATATATTGTATAACTAATATCTGGAACTCATTTTATAAGATAATAGAGAAAGGAAAAAAAAAATTAGAAATGTATCTGAATTTATAGAATGGAATTTGAAATCATTGATTTGATATTAAGATGGGAGACTGTTTTTGTAACTATTATAAGTGGTTGAAGTTTCTAGAAATTATTCAGGTTTATCAAATGTAATTAATAACCAAAGAAAGAAGAAAAAAGTGAACAAAAAGAAGAATTCCTAGCATCACGAAATGTTCACCCAAATAACATTTTTACCTTTCTATAAACTTTCCCTTCATCTTCTGTTATCCCCCCCCCCCCAACACTCTCCCATCTCACAGTCTTTAAATTTGTAAATAGTGATCAGTTTACACCGTTTGATGTGCCATATATATTGGTTCGGAAATCTGGTTTACCTACAGGTGCTTTATTGTTTGTTGTTTTGACTGGGGGAGGGGGGAGGGAACAATTATCAATTCTATCTGGTGTAATATTAAGTGATCATCCTGTTTAGCTTGTGTTGACAACTTCTACTTCTATTTTAAAGTAGCATTTTTCCTTATATTACAGTGAAGAATTTATCTGGTATTGCATTGCAAAATGGAAAACTGAATAGTCGGTTTTGAACATAGCAACATAAATTTTCACTATTTATGAGAAGTAAAATTCATAAACCTGAAAAATGCGAGACTGTTTATTTATACTAAAAACGATTCCCTGAATGATATGCCATTATCTATTCTGGTTTTGCGAGTGAAATCAACAAATTGAAGTATATATATAATAATTTATGAATGTAATGATCCAATAAATTCCACTTTCAATAGGTAGTACATATCTGTGTCATATTTCTTGCAATCATAAATCTGCCACTAACCTTTCTGAGAAGCTGGATATCAAATTTCAACATTTATGACGTCTTTGTTCACCTATAGGTAAAAGGTTGTTTATAAAAGGTCATTTTAGTTGCTAAGAGAGGCACTAAACAGAACAAAAAAAAACTTGTCTAAAACATTAAACAACTGTGTTGACTGAGGTGGTATATGCATTATTACTCCAGGAGAATATTCATTGAGTTGGGGTCTAGTTGTTAAACACTCATTTAATACTTTGCTGCCAGAGTAAACATCTCTTTGGTCCTTTGATCAACACAGGCAGAAACACAAACTGGTGATAAAGAAAGTCGGTTAATATTTTCAGGTTAGTTTCGTTAATTATACTCGGTGTACCTGGCGTAGGTATACATACGTACAGGTTGTATTGTTGTAGTACCTACAGTAACCTGCAGTATATATGCCTGCTAGTGACACAAAGCTTGTGGTGATAAATGCACACTTAAAAACTTAGCATTTTGAAAGTGTCTTTCCAAATAAGCAACTTCAATATATTTAAGGCTCTACAATGGTAAGTAATGAATTAAAATACTATTTTTGTGTATTTACCAAACTGACCAGTCTGTGGATGATTGTGATTATGACCGAAAAATTAATTTTTCGCTTCTCTTTGTTTTAACTTCTTATCAAACAACGGTTTCATAAGCGTTTTTCAAAGAGGACTTTGTGTAATTATCCACATTTTTAGTTCGAATCAGTTATTTGTCCCAAGAAACAGGAACAAATTTAACCTACAAGTTAAAAGTCTAATATTATATCTAGTTAGGTGTTCAACTTGGAGATATTCACCTATATATACTCCCCTACTATGTCTTCTCAAACCGTTGCTTTACAGACCCTGAAACTCTAAGTTATGATTACTTAAATATTATGATATTTAATAGTATTCTTACGACTTAAATTGATGTGTAAAAGTAAGTTGGCCTGACGTTTCGATCCTAGCAGGATCTTCTTCAAAGGCTAAATGACAAGTAACAGTAACAGAAGGGACAAAAACACGCACAGAATACATTCTGTTACTGTTACTTGTCATTTAGCCTTTGAAGAAGATGCTGCTAGGATCGAAACGTCAGGCCAACTTACTTTTACACATTCTCCTACACAGGCTCTTTAGTGGATAAGCAGTTTGCTAACAGTTTTATTTTATTTTGACTTTAATTGATGATATTGCAGGTAGACACCACAGCACAGAGAAGATTGACTCTTGGAGCTGTCGATGGTGTAGCAGAGAAGAGAGAAACTTTAGCGGGTCGAGCTCGGATTACACTGCAGTCTAGTCCCACGGTCAAGGTACTTTCAGGTCTCGATGATCCATTTACAAAGAGACATTTATGAGTCACAGATTGGAGGTCTAGCCGAGTATTATTTCATAGTGTGTCAAAGTAGTTAAAAAAGAAATAAAGGAATCTTGCAATATTATATAACACAAATTTATAGAACTATGGTTACCTCTGTTTTTAAGACAGATTTTAAAGTGGCAATTAAGAGATTTTGATGGTTCCCATGTGTGCTTATGCAACTGATGATTTGTTTGCTACACATTTTTGCTTTTATAGTGAGTGAGAAAGAGTTGTTGTTGCAAGATAAGTTTGCATTGGAATGAAATATTTGATCTATGGATGCAAAGTGTTTATTAGATCTTTGGTTCAAAGCATTTTGATGAAGGAGTTGAAAATTCAAAGTACCGTAGAAGGATAGAAGGAAGTTGATAGACCTGTGTGTTCCTTATAGTAATTGTCTTTCATGTTGGCAGACCATGCATCCTGATTAATAGGGTGAGCATAATGTCTGAAATGCAAATTCATTTTAACCTAAGCCATACTACTAATAACCAACATTTGCCTAGAAAGATTCTGGTAAAAGTTTGGATCAGGTTAGGAAATTTTCAATGTACTAAACTAGTGTAAAGCTGTTTAATATGTGGCCGTTTGGTATTGTATACCTTTCTTTGAAATCCAATATTTTCAAAATTCATTGTCCAAAGAAATATAGCAAAAATAACAAAGAATGACTGATATGAACATAAAACGTAGAAAATGTGAATAGTATTTATGTTAAATAGAACAACAGTTTTGGATCAGTATAACTCCCCTTCAGGTGGTACATAGCCCCACTATATTTGTTTTAATTTGGTAAATTCCCAATGGGATGGAGGGTGCTACCACTTTATCATTTTGCCTATTTGGGGTTGTTTAGTTACAAGGAAACCTAAAGATGATTGTGGTTGTCGGAAATTGGACGACAGGACAACCAATCAAAATTTGACCCGCTAGACAAGTTATTAGCTTCTGAAGATACGTAGCAAACACCAAAATGCATCATTACGTGCACCATACTCAGTGAATTAGTTTGTAGGGGTCTGGACAGATCAATTATGGAAGGATATCTTTAAAAGTCATCTGTGCTTGTAAAGTACAATAAAGGGAAACCTTTATCAATATAGCTTACAGGTTTCATCTGTTCTATTCAGGAACACAATGAATATAAAAGTTCATTGATCCACTTAATGCTCTGTAACCTTAAGCCATAATCCCTGAACAACAACCCCACCCTTTGAGAGTAATCTCTCGGAAGCCCTTGAGCAGTTGTTTATGTCACTTGGATTCAAACCATTCTTTACAGAGCTGGTATGCCTCTTATTCTTGTTTTATCCTACTATGGCTTTTCCTTGGTTTTTACAAAACAGCTATTGTGTATCTGCATATCTTTAAAATTAATTAATACCCCCCCCTTTTTTTTAGGCCAATCCATTGAAGGATGTTTGTTTTCAATTATAAATTGAAAAAACAATAGATTAAAAAGAAAACAAAGATCATCTGACCATGATTAGTTGATCCTTGAAAAGTCGTGAGTTTCTGCTGGAAAAATTGTAATTTGATTGTGCTTTATGTCATTGTAATACTTATATGTATTATGACTGAGAAACATGAGGATGACCAACTGCTTCAGATGAGCATGACTAGACGACTCAGGTGAGAAGGACTGAAACAACTTAGGTAAAGGATGACTAGGTGACTAAGATAAACATGACTTGAAGGCCCAGGTAAGAATGAGGTATGTAATTGACTTTGTTATCATTGATTAGGTGACTTAGATTTAAACTGTCTACATGGCCTTAGATGAGTATGAGGTGGGTTGACTTAGGTAAGGATTACTGTGTGACTTAGGTGAGCACAGTTTGATGACCTTGGTGAGATTAAATAAGTTAATGTAAGTAAGGATGACTAGGTGACTACCATGAGCATACCTTGATGACCCTGGTGAGATTAAATATAGGTAGTGTACGTAAGGATGACTAGGTGTCTTACATAGGACAACTAGATGACCTTGGTGAGATTAATAAGTTAATGTATGTAAGGATGACTAAGTGACTTACGTGAGCTCAGCTACATGAGATAGTGAGATATATGAAAATTGCCTTAGGTAAGATGACGGTGACTTAAATGCACATGTTCTTCATTATTCCAATTGAATATCCCTTCAACGATGACTCAGAGTCAGATTCTGAAGGATATTACATGCAGAAAGTGATATTTTCAAAAATCAATCCACCTTTGCCCCTGATTTTAGCCAGCTAGAATTGCTAAAAGCTTTCCAAGGTAGTTTCCTCAAGTTTGTTAGACTACAATACTGTTTCGGACTCTTGAGTAGAATTAGCAAGCAGATCTATACTTGATACCAATGATGACATACCATGTCTAAAGAATGGTAATTGGTGAACATTTCAAAGTTCTCCTAGCATACAGTACTTGGAAACAGTACAACTCATGTTTCTTCATTTTACTTCTTGTTTTTCTTCTGATTCACAGTTGTAGTTCACTGAAGTGAAAGTTCTTAATTTAGATTTGTGTTTTCATTGTTTTCATTTTCAGAAATACCATTGTTTTTCTTGTTTTTTTGTTAATTTGTTTTTATTTTTCGTTTCATTACAGATTGAAGAAAAGATAAACCTGGAGCATCTCTTTAAGTTAAAAAAGTCATTTCAGGTAAATTGAGAACAGATTTGGTAGGATTCTGTCAAAAGTTGAAGGTTTTGCAATTTAAAATGTCATTCCTTTCATTAGTAAGTGGTAACCATGGATACGAGAAGTTCTTGATTGAGCAGGATGCCAACTCCAAGGTGCAATTTCATGTAATTAGTAAGTTTGTGATTACTAGTTTGCGAAAAGAGTCATCAAGGGGATTAGTTAATGGGTTGGGGGGAGGGGGGTTTCTTGACAGTTACACAATTGGTTATTGTCAACAATGTGCTTTGTTTTGATCATTGATGTTAGGGAGTGATGATTTATTTTTTTTTATTTTCTTTTTTACTTTATAAATTATTTTTATTTTGTAATGGATTTTTGGTAGTTTTGAAGAAAATTGATAGAATTTTATACTATGATAAAGTTAAAATAGTAATTAATTATAGCATCAACTTGTTTAAGTGTTCAATGTTTGTAGCCTCTCCATTATACAATTAGATGATCATTGTAAATGTCACACAACCTCACTGTATATAATATTTTTTTTAAATAAGTTGTCAACTTAGGTAAGAGATAAATTTGATGTGAAAGATGGCTTTTTATTCATTCCTTTTATCTTCCAGGTTTGTTTGTTGTTTTTTTTCCCATTTTATTTCTAATGTTGCTTTCTTTTCTTTTTCATGACAGGCCCCTGATAAGGATGCGATGATGACTCTTGACTTAGAAGAATTCAAGAGAGTTCTTCGAAGTTCTCTGGAGCTAAAGATGAAGGTACTGTAACCATGATAGTTTCATTTGTCACCCAGCAGTATTGTGGTATGAATATGCATTTATTGTAATTGAGTGAGAAAGTCAGGCGACATCAAAAATGGAGCTTAATGGCAATGTAGTAATTCCACATCATAATGTAAGGTGTTGTTGTCTTACTTCAAATAGATGGAATATCACTTTAACCAATATTAACCCTTCTCCGACTGTGTAGTACTCAGCAAGTCAAAAAAAGAAAACTTACACGATATCAACACCTATTTTCAAATGTTACAAAGAACCAGGCTCGTGCCATTTTAATAAGGTTAGCAAGACCAAGTAGAGATAGCTGACATTTTAAGTCATATTTCAATCAATGGATTATTTTGCTTCTCTTCAATTGATAATTTTAAATAATATGTATATTACACTGGCTAGTAATACATCCTGCTTGGATTAAACAGAGACAGGAAGTTTTGACGGGCCTCTTATTTATCAAGCCAATCCCGTTATTTTTGCCTCTCATAAATTCCCAGATGTTTCAACGACATTTTTCCACAACTGCCTGGGAGATGATATCCTAATATCTAGACACCCAGAATGGTTTTATACTCGCCCACAGACGGGATGGATTCGTCTTGGGGCGAATGTAATAAGAATTATCTGTTATGAGAGGGGAGGTCTTATTAAGGGTGCACCCTCAAATATATCAAATATTTCTAAAGAATCTCCTTTCTTTGCCAGTGTTAATTGTTCATTAATATAAATACAATGATCTACATTTAGTGGGGACTCCCTCATCTGTTTGTACCATTGGTCTACAATGTTTTGAGGTGTGAGAGGGGGGGGGGGGGCTTGTCAATATTATCAAGCTGTTTCTTGGCACAATTTAATGATAATTGTATTATTAGAGGACATTATCTTCAATACACTTTGAGATTGAAGATGTTTCATGTGCCTCTACCAAAAATGCCATTACCCTCCGGCATTACTCGTTAGCATAATAATCTCTGTATCTTTGGCATTTTAGAATGATGAAGAAATCACAGAACTATTTATGAAAATTGATTCCAGTTCTGATGGTGAGATTGGATGGGTAAGTCTCTCAACTGCTTGTACAGCCTTAACACAGTTTTCACTGCATATACAAATTTGTTTGCTTTCATCTGGGTGCATGCGTCAACTACTAAACCCGTCCAGGTAGATGTTCATAAAACCATCACCTTATTCGTCTTCAAGTTTGCCTTTGATTCCCCTTTAAGTGTGTGTTCCTTCCGAGTGTAACTTGGCAGAGTTTTATTTCTCTGCTTACACTTGGTTGATCACTTGATTTAATTGGAAATGCAAAGTGCTCGATAGTTGACTCAACAATTACATAATAAGATCACTTGCACCGGTTCTGGATACGATGTGTTGTGACTGCTAGTGGTGGGTTACTCAATTTCATGAAAGTAGTTCTAGAAATGTCAATCAATTGTCCATGCTAACCCAAGATTAAGATATCACTGTTGGCGAGGAAGAACAAAGCCTTTAGGTAACTTAGCCTAATACTAGAGTACCACCAACTTGAGTACCTACAAGTACAATGCTTTAGGGCTAAACCACCTTAATGTCTTTTTCTGCCACACTTTCTTCACTGGGTATTTTTTCCCCCCTTTATTTTTTCCCCTTCTTCTTCTTTGTTTGACAGGACCAGTTTTGTACCTACATGCAGTTAGAATATGAAGAGAAAGAAGAGGCCTACCTTCGAATGAAACAAGTTGAACTTCACACCCCTGCAACGATCCTGAACTCCCCACATCGAGAAACAATACTCAAGATAACAAACATGTCAGATGGTACTTGTGTCACTGCTAGTCAAGTGAGTCCCTTCAGATTAATTCAAAAACAAATTCTCTTGTAGCAAAGGACAAAGGAGTTTATTGTTATATTGAAATTTTAGTCGTTTAGTTTGTTTCCTAACTTGACAGTCCTTGTTTTGTTAATGTACCTGTTGTTGTTTTTGTTGTAGACTTTTAGTTGAGTCTGTACTCAATTTTGTATTCTAGCCACATACCTTTACTTCTACTTGCCCTGAATCTAGCTACAATACATAAAAAATATTGTTAAGTTTTGAATGGTTAATATTAATTAACACATGCATTTGATCACGAAGTTAGAAAAAAATGTCTGTGTATACTTGTGAGATTTCACACATGACATCTTATAAATCCTTAGATCTCATTTCGGTCAGAAATTTAAGAAATACCAATGTTAACATCAGGTAGCTAAAATAAAATAGAAATATAACACCTACCCAAAGATGATAGCAATATATAAGCTTGATAGCATTATGTGGTTGACATGAAGCTGTTTACTTTTGAACCATTGCTTAGTTACTGTATAGCACTCTATCATCATACTGTATATGTTCCTTTTTCTATATAGGCATATGTCAAATGTTTATTGTTTATAAATTGCCTGTTTTAGGATGGTACAGTGGCATTTTGGAGCGGTGGAATGGAACTGAAAAGATACAAGAGTTTAATGGTGAGTCGCTTCCCAGTAACTTATAGACCAAGAATTTACAATTTCAACCATTTACTACGAAATGGTAGGGCTTGAAAAATATTCTGGCTAGAATCAAGTTTTCACTGGCATATTCCTGAATTACAACATGGATAAGTCTTTAAAACAGGCTTACGAGAAACAGACCAACAATATTTGCTGATAATTAGTTTAGTTTAGTAGAAAAAAAAGGATCAGGAGGGACCCTCAAGTCCCTATCAAGGACCCTATAGGAGAGAAAAACCCCCTGAAGACACCAAATATCAAACCCAATTACAATGCTTAAAGTACTTGTTCATTCACATTACTTGCAAGCACAACTTTCTCAGGCAAACCGTTCAATTCATTCACAACCCTATTAGACAAAAAGTTATGCCGAATATAAATCGAACTTTGTAACTTCTGGAGTTTAAGACAAAGACCTCTGGTACAACTATGCAAACCTGAAAAAATAAGCAGTAATACCAGGCTTATGTTAGGCATTGAAATCTCTACGATTCTTTGACTGACGATTGTTAACTGACTCATCAAGTGTTTGTTCTTAATGTCTACTGGGAGAGAAATATCAGTGCCCTTTTTTTCTACTGGCAAAGGGTTAAATCCTCTGGCACTTCGCCAATGAATAGCCAGAATTTCGAGGGCTGGACCTTTACAGAATCAACATCCATAATTTCAGAATTATGGTAAACAAGCTCTAGCATGTTTCCAAATGCACATCAGCAGACAATAATATGTATAGTCTAGGTAGCTATTACTACATGGTACCAATTATTAACTATGACACACTTTATGGAAATGTGCAGACTCTCCACTGGAATTATAAAAAGGTTATAACTAGATATGGCAATTTGGAGGGTTGACAAGGGGTTTATTTTCTTTGGATAAATCAAACAATTTTGTATTCCCAGCCCAATAGTAAGTAAAGCTATATTAAACAAAATCCTTTCCAACAATTTTGTCCAACAATTGTTTGCGAAAATAATTGGCATTTATGATTGAAGTGAACCTTTTTTAATATTCAGTGACCCCATTCACATAGGTCAATTTAGGCTAAATATGTTGTACATGTGCAGGCATTCATTTCTGATGTAGGCCTATGACTGTCTGGTGGCAGTGAGGGGTGTAGTATATATTGTTTGCCAATGCTGTTGTATTATGTCAGACAATTGGTGAGGGTTGGGATAAAGGGGAGGGGAGGGGAAGGAGGGTCACTAGTTAGTGGGATAAATGGGAGGGGAGGGGGACTGCTTGGTAGTGGGGTAAAGGGGAGGGGAGGGGGTTGGTTAGGAAGTGGGGTAAAGGGGAGGGGGTTGGCTAGGTAGTGGGATAAATGGGAGGGGAGGGGGATTTCTTGGTAAGGGAGAGGAGGGGGTTGGCTAGGTAGTGGGAACAAGGGGACGGTGGGGGTTGGCTAGGTAGTGTTTCAGGATTGGTAGGTTCTTCATATTTTTTATTACGCTTTTCTTCCATTTTTTTCTCTCTTCCAGGCAGAGCAAAATGCTACTCGTCAGAAACCGAAATGGGTGACAGACTTGGTGCTCATGCCTCAGTATAATAAAATTATTTTGGGGACAGGGTCAGTGATATTGTGTGCTTATAATACAAGATATTTTTCCGTTCATTTTATCAGAAGTAGTCATTGCCATTACAGTGTAAAATGAAGGCATGTAGTCACATACATTTATGTCCTTCACTATTAAATATAAATGTGAGCTTTCTTTGCTTTTGTGTTAAGCATTAGAATGAAATATAAAACTCAAGGCTATTGCAACTGGTCTGGAAAAATATTGCCTCCAAGGAGAACTTGGTATTTGACGATCATAAAAACAAAACAAAACCTGTGAAATTTTTACCATGGGAATTATCAGTAACAAGGAATCATCGTCTGTATTTGAATATGTACCAAGAGAGATTTTAAGAGAGGATCATTGATGGATCCAAGATTTCAGTGAAAATGGGAGGGTGGGGTAGGGGTGGCGGTGCCGATGGTGTGCAAGTATCATAAGTGAATACCGGTGCATAAGAAAATATTAGTAACAACAAAGCATGAACCTTTTTTATTTCACTCTGTACTTTGTTTTGACAAAAAATGTTTTTACCAAACTTTTAGTGCTTTTTTTTTTTTTCAAAGCAGAGGCCCTGCCCCCCTCCTTGGACCCATCCCTGAATATGATTTCACCCAAAAACTAAAATCCATTGTTAACCATCATCCTCTTTAAGTCAAAGCTGATACGTATTGTTAGTCTTCAGTAGAAGTGAGCAGAAGTGATATTTTACCAAACATATATCATTTCAAGTTTATCTACTGCATGTTGTTCGTAATGCAAGCAGGGACCGAGAGATCCAATTCTATGATTTGTTTTTTTCTATTGTCATAGACTTTTATGTTGTCTGTTATTTCATGCAGGGACAGAGAGATCCAATTCTATGAGTTGTTTTTATCTACTGTCATAGACTTGAATGTTGTCTGTTATAGATAAAGGGACAGAGAGATCCGATTCTATGAGTTGTTTCTATCTACTGTCATAAACTTTCATGTTGTTTGTATTGCATACAGGGACAGAGAGATTCAATTCTATGAATTGTTTTTATCTACTTTCATAGACTTTCATGTTGTTTGTTATTCACGCAGGGACCGAGAGATCCAATTCTATGAATTGTCCACATATGAACCTTACTGTCAGATTACCAGTCTAGAGACAACACCGTTAAAGCTTGATTATTGGTAAGTTTCATAGTGAAGGAATGCAACCGCTGTGTGACATGGGTAGTGGTATTTCCTGTCTGTATCCACGCCTAGACTTCAGCAAAATCAATCGGAAATCGATACACTGCCATGTTTTTTGTCTTTAAGAGGCTGTTCTTTATTATCACCAGCTGGTCTAATTTTAAAAATACCAAACTTATATCAAATGGCATCTGGTGAACATATCACAGTTGCGGAAGATGAAAGCAGTTTGCAATGTTTACATTTTTGTTTTATCTTATCGAAGTCTATGTATGGAAACTATTAAGGCCAAGTTAATGAAAATAGGTGAACAGGAATATCTTCTAAAACAGAGCTAATCTTTGATTTGAAGCGACAAAATACTTGCAGAGTTGTTCCAGACTGTTATTAGCAGAATACTAACTCTGTGAATGTCATTACCCAACCTCTTGAACCCATACTCCCCCATTCTAACTGTATTCTGGATATTAACCCATGTATCTTACCTGCCCCTTTACTTTGCTTAACTCCTTATCTTACCTACCTATTTGCCTACCCTTTTATCTTACCTACATCTGTATCTTACCTACTTTGTTATCTTACCTACCTCTTTGTTGTACCTACCTACTATACCTATTTGTTAAATCTTATGTAATTCTTTATCTTACCTACCTTACCTACCTACTTACCTACCCTTTTATCTTACCTACATCTATATCTTACCTACCTCTTGATATTACCTACCCCTTTCTTGTACCTACTTGTTAAATCTTATGTAATTCTTTATCTTACCTACCTAATTACCTACCCTTTTATCTTACCTACATCTGTATCTTACCTACCTCTTTCTTGTACCTACCTACCTATCATACCTTCTTGTTAAATCTTAAGTAATTCTTTTCTTACCTGTATCTTACCTACCTATATAATCTACCCTTTTATCTTACCTACATCTGTATGTTACCTACCTCTTTATTGTACCTACCTACTATACCTATTTGTTAAATCTTATGTAATTCTTTATCTTACCTACCTATATAATCTACCCTTTTATCTTAGCTACATCTGTATCTTACCTACCTTTTCATCTTACCTATACCCCTTTGTTGTACCTACCTATCACACCTACATGTTAAATCTTTATGTAATTCTTTATCTTAACTATCTTACCTACCTATTTACCTACCCTTTTATCTTACCTACACCCGTATCTTACTTACCTCTTTGTTGTACCTACCTACCTACTAAACCTACTTGTTAAGTCTTATGTAATTCTTTATCTTACCTGTACCTATATTACCTACCTACCTAACCTACCTGTTAACATGAGTGATCTGATCTGCTTCTGGTCCCTCATGAGAAATAAGGTATATTCTTACTGTATTTGTAAAAGTGTAATGATGGTCTAATTTTACAGTTTTATGCTTATTCCCACAGAGTTTGTGTATAGCAAGCAGAGATACTACCACAGACTTACCATGTGGCTGTTCTTATCACACTCCCAAAAATAACATTTATTTCATTTTGAATGTTTCATCTGGAAGATATAAAATATATTCACTTTATATGACTTGAATGTGTCTTATGTTTCAGCTCCACGGCGTACGATGAATGCTTGTTGGTTTATGGAGATAGTCAAGGATGTATCAATATCATCCTAATCAAAGGAGCGGGAGAAACATTAAGGTGAGGTAACATTTTAGATATTAAATCCTTTATGGTTCTACCCTTATGATTGATGACAGTATATTTTGTACATGTGTCTTATATGTGCATATAACAATCAATGCTGAGGTTATTTTCATTAATGTTTATAGCTCATGTTTTGGCAAATTGGTGATTTTGGGGGAGAAAATGAAAATACTTCAAAGACTTGTTATCAAAGATTTCTGAAGTAACTTGAGTCATTCTTGAAAGTCAAAAAGTATGGTTAAATAGGGAAAGTGTCAGTTAATGAATTAAACTTATTGATAAGTATTTAATTCCCACTGTATATGTTGTACACCTGTTTTTGTGTGTAAATAACTAGCTCAGTGGCCCTCATCTACACAAGATGGGAGTCTGAAAACTAAAAAGTAATAAACGTTATATCAACAGTTATCACAGTTCCTTTCAGGCTGTGCAGATATGTTCTTGGTGTCACGGCAAGGTAGTGGATACTTGGAGTAGCCCGAATAATAACACCCTGGTCTTAGTTTAGATCCCCTATACACCTCCAACCTTGTACAAGTGTACTCTGCCACTCAATGAAATTTCTTTCTGCTTTCCACTTTAGTTTAAAGGTCATCAATGTTGCTCCCAAAGAAAATGCCAGAAAGTCATTTAATGGTCACCCATGCTTAAATCTTTAACAAACATCTTACTGCCACTCTAAACGTAGTCATCCACACTGAGACATCTATTTGTCTTTTGCAATAATCCCCAATGGCTGGGAACAATTTGGAGGATTTAAGCCTCAAAGAAAGTACTTTTGAAAACATCTAGCAGTTAAGGGTTGATACTGATATGCATATAAAGAGCACAGGGGTTTAAACTTGTTGTAAAACTTAGGCATCTGGCAAATAGCGCCCTTCAGGACTTGTGGGAAGTTGGCTTCAGAGGGAACAGTAAAGTAAATCCGATTAGAAATTAAGCTTCCCCTCCTTCGTTCACTCCGTTAAAAATCTAACCAAGAGCCTACTTGAACTCATATTAGAAATCCTTCTTCTCATTTTCTATAAACTGAAAGTCACAGTTTGTTTGATTTAAATTGATAATGTGTTGTAACTTGCAGAACCTGGAAGAAGATGCCCAAGACAGACGGAATAGCGAGCGTCACCTTGGAGAAAGTCGCTCACTCTTCGCTGACTCAATTCCTCCGTTGGAAAGTTCACGACGATTGGGTTGCGGATCTGAGATATTACGATGAAATTAGATCGGTGATGTCGTGCTCTAATCATGAAAACACAGCGTTAGTCATCGGTAAGTGCTGCAAAAACCAGGATTCATTTCACAATCAGATGTCAAATCTTGCAAGCGAGTCAATCTGTTTTACATACTAAAAGTAAAACACAAAATTGTATCGACGTATACAAGCATAATCGATTGTCTCATGTATCCAAGGATCAATACAGCATGTTTAAAGTTGTAAATATAGCTTTCAACAATATACCATGTAGCACTAGAGAAAGATGGTTACTTTATCATAACTAATAGCCATGAGAATAAAGAATGCAAGAGTGTGCAAAGAAAGGAAATAAATGGGTAACAATTACTATTTTTAGTAAACTTTTTTAAGTTGACCAATGTTTTGCCTTTCCTTGGCTGTCTGCATGGTGCTTTTACTATTTCTTTAATGTAAATTTTTCAAATTCTCTGCAGTATTAAGCTAAGTGTGTTTAAGTGAAGTTTGTTTTTAAGTTTTCAGCACAAATGTTGCCATGAATGAGGCATTACAGAGACTAATTAGTTAGATTTATTATTTAGTAGTAAACACCCAAGATTTTTACCTAGTATTTCAAATTATTTCCACTTACTTGGATATTTACAGTAAAAGTATATTTGATATGTTAGCAACAGGTGGACCTTGTTCATCTTGCGCAGGGTGCCTGTGCATGTGTCTAGATCTAAGTCTGTGTAGACACGATGTTTAACATTTATTTTATATTCTATGACAGTCTAATCAGCTCTCAAATGTGTGCAGTTTGGAAACTGTCCCAAATTTCTGTCAAATTTAATAATCATTTCTGTTTTGATATTTACTAATTACATGACAAAGAATAATGGATGAGAAAATTATATTTATCATTGCATCGATTCTTATGTTCAATGAATGCCAAACGTGCAAAAAAAGACATTCATGAAATTCATTCTAGCTGAGGGAAAACTGTGTTTTTTCCCCCATACATTCAGGTTGTACTGTCGGTAGCACACATGTAGAAGCACAGCTGAAAGAAATCAGAGAGATGACATTCCAGCCAGAGGTAGCCGAGAGAAAACTGAAAATTACCCAGCAGAACTACGCCGTTGCCAGGCAACGGCTTGCCACTGACCAGACAGTATTTAGAATTCACAAAGGAGTCAAAAGTTTTGATTATTCCAAGGAAAAGAACATGATAGTCACCGGAGGGATGGATCGATTAATCAGAATTTGGAATCCGTACGTTCCAAGGTAGGTCATCTTATATGGAATTTAGGATTGCTGTATGAGGAAGGGTTTGTGTCTTGGATCCAGTTAAGGATAATTGCAGGCAAGCTGCTAGTATTGAGTGTGTTATAGTTAGGCAAAGTAAGATAGACTGGAGAATCCAGCCGCTTTTATTGATGAGCCTCTAATCTGTAAGGGTTATTTCTAGAAAACTGAAAGCAGTACTGATGTTGTTGTTAACACTGATTCCAAGTCAGTTTTATAAGTTATCTATGAAATGTAAAATTCAGCTTTTGTGGAAGCTTTTTATGGATGAGAAGTAGAAAGTAATAGACCTCTTAGCATTGTGTTGTCATGGTAACCAAATTATTTTGTTTTGTTTGTTTCCCTACACCAGATATCTTTTTTTGATGATGAATGTTAGCGAAAGAAAAATAGGTGCAAAAATTTGTTCAAGATATCTGCTGTTGTTCAAGTTTGTGTCACCCTGCCTCCAAAAATAAAATGATTTTTGCCCTGATTATAAGCATGGTGGACTAGGCTTTTAGTATGAAGACATGTACGGCCCTAGCTATGTAGAGTTTGGATAATGTTTATAAATAAGAGAAGTTTTGATGGTCTTAGTAATCTCTCTTCACAACCATGCAATGTAATTGTTGCAGATGCTTGGCGGGATCGATGATGTTACAATTCAGTTATAAAACTCTACTCAGTAACATTAAACACTGATGTGTCACTAAACCGTGACTGGGATTTATATACTTCAAAATAAAATAAAACTGTTAGCAAACTGCTTATCCACTAGAGAGCCTGTGTAAGAGAATGTGTAAAAGTAAGTTGGCCTGACGTTTCGATCCTAGCAGGATCTTCTTCTTCTTCTTCAAAAAAAAAAAAAATTAAATAATTCAACAGATTAAAGTGAGACAGTGTGCCATGCAAAGTGAAATCCAATGCAGGTGTCTCTTCACATGACCTTTCACTCATAAATTTGTTTGAAATCTCTTTGAAGCTCTCTGATGACGTAAATCATCTTACTAAACGATGAATTCTTAATGTGCCTTACCTTTGAGTTGCCTCATGGCACTCATAATAAGCCACTGATCTTGTTAACCAGTTAACAAAAACTAACCTATTGTTTGAAATCAAACCTCTGGGCTGTTTTCCTGCATCTCTTGGGGTGTTTCTTTTATCCGTAGTAACAATAGGAAAGGAAAGGAAATCGCTTTGTCTTCACACTTGTAAATAGTTTGTGTAGCTAAGAAATGGCAGTGAACACTCTGTTGTGCCTCAAGTGCCAACAAATTCTTAAAGCTATTGGGAATGATTTAGACAGACAGGGAAATCAATAAACACTTCTCTTGAAAGGGATCAGAAATGCAGATAATTCATTCATTGTCCTCTGTAGGTTATATCTGTACTCAACCTCATTAATCAATACGATCCCGCATGATTGGACCATACCATTACAGGAGACAGGTGTAAATGTAACGAAATAGTATCAGCCACAATTTGTAATCTTACTTTAGTTGCCTTTGTCTCTCCATTCATGCGTTTGTTTAAAAGTGAATTTTGTCATGATTCATATTTGTAAACTTCTGGGTTGTGTCAAGTTTTTCAACTATATATTTTTATTTCATTTACCTCTAAGAAGTGGTATGAACACTTCACTGCCAATCTGACATGTGATTCCAACAAGTGAATAGATGAGGTTCCAGAATTGAACAATTAAGAGAAACCAGGGTTACTTTAGTTATACTGAATCTGTTACAAAACCTAGATCTGTCCAAATCGAAGCAGATGTCTGGCCGACACCAATCACTTAATCCATGAGAAAACATGTAAACAGATATAAGATTATATTAACCCAATAGGAATACCGCAAAACTGGATTTGGAGTCTATTTTATAAGTAATTAATCTGAATTACTGCTGTATTGGATTATCAGTGAGAAGAAATCGGAACATTTCATCAGTGGCTTGAAACCAGGGATCAAGACTTTCTAATGATGGTAATATCATTTAATTGTGCTTTCATGCGATGCTTTAATAAAAGCTTTTGTTTTATATTATTTTTGGCTTGTTTTTTTTTCTCAAACTGTAGATAGATAGCTTCTGTGTTACATATCAGGGAGAGTTTTATGCTACCGTTGCTGCTTAACATCCTTGGAAATATGGAAGCTTTGGATAATAACAAACAAAACAAAAGTAGGATATTTGAAACAAAGACTTAAAGGGTCAACAATAACTTTTTCAAAACTATTGGAAATAGTCATGTAGTCTTTGATCTTTAAAAGTCTCTTTAAAAGGTTACCTATATTTCCTCTTTTGTGAGAGATGAATGGTTTGTTTATTGTTGTGAAAATTCTGATATGTCTAATCTTTTCCTTATTTTTTTTTTTTTCTTTTCTTTTTTTTCTCTCTACATGAATATGCCATTATTTCATGTGAAATCATATCACATTTCAACCACTAAAAGTAAAGCCTGTTTATCATTCATTTGTTCTGTTTTAATTTCTTACTTCCAGTAAACCAACAGGCATGCTGAGAGGACACAATGCCCCCATCTTTTCATTGTTTATTGCTGCCGATGAGAACAGGGTTTACAGTCTTTCACAAGACAAGACTATAAAGGTAATATTTTGTCCTGTAGACACAAAACTAAGAATATTATCAATGACAAGTTTATGTTAATTCAGGGAGATTGCTAAATCTGAGATGGACTGCCAAAGTGAAGCATATTTTTAGCACCTTTTTGTCTTATAAAACCACTATGTTGTCAGTCTACGGAGTACTTGAAAAAACACCTTGATGCTTGTTTGGTAACATAGTAATGAACCCAAAGGCAGAAACAAAGTAAGCAAACGTTCATATCCCTTGTAATACCGTCCCGGCTGATACAGTCATATTTAAAATCAAAATAGAAAATGTTGACTTCTAAAAGTTGTATAAATATGTATTTCAGGGACCCAACAACAAGATGTGGCTAATTTTTTTCTGTAGTTAAGGTGGTTCACAGAATGTAAATCTTTCTTCTGCTTCACTTTGGTAGGTCTTTCATATCCTATTTATAAATATGTACTTTCATGTATTTTTTACTGGATTTTAATCAACTTGAAACTTTAACTTATTAAAGGACCATGGTAAAGTGATGTTGCATTTGTACACCAAGTAAAACAAACATCCAGGAATCAAATTTTTATTTGTTTGTGATTAGATGTTACTGATTAAAGTTGCAGAAATTGAATGTGTCCATGAAAATGAAACTTCACCAGTCATGAAAGTTCTAATATTTATGGTTTATGTATCAAGAAAGGCTTAGGAGGCTGTAGATCATGAATTTAAGAGATGTTCTGTAAAACTCACATACAAATTTTTGCATTTAAACAAGGATGGCATCTGTCAATCATCAATCTAACAGTCGTTAAAGCAGTAACATGCGAAACTAATATTTAAAAATTTAGAAACTCGTGTTGAAGGAAATAGCATATTACAGAATGTGATTTTATGTCGTCATGACAACAATCAATAATTTCAGGTGGTATACTGTCACTTGATTTATAATAACATGATGTACTGGTTTTCTTTTTAATTTAATGTAAATTATTAATTAGTGATAGATTACTTACCTTTAATTGACCTTGTTTGGTCTGCCAGGTCTGGGACATCAAGGACCAGGTTTGCATGCTGACCGTCCGTCCCAAAGCTCATAAAATCAGAGGGGATTTGCACTCCAGCCTTTATAATAATATGTCCAAAGTCTTTGTCATTGCCACTGACCTAATGGCCATGATAACACATAAAGCAAAGTAAGTAACCAAATCGTTTAGAAACAACCCTAGGTTAGTTGACTTTTATCTCTTTTTTCAATCTATTAGTCCTATTTGGTATATTTTGTATTATGTTGCGTATGACATGTATGAAAATCCCTCAGGTTAATAACGTTGTCCATAAAATCCTCTTTGGCTAATTTGTAAGAAGAGATAAAGACTGTAGCTTTACTGACTGTAGCTCTACTGACTGTAGCTTTACTGACTGTAGCTTAACTGACTGTAGCTTTACTGACTGTAGCTTTACTGACTGTAGCTTTACTGACTGTAGCTTAACTGACTGTAGCTTTACTGACTGTAGCTTTACTGACTGTAGCTTTACTGACTGTAGCTTTACCGACTGTAGCTCTACTGACTGTAGCATTACTGACTGTAGCTTTACTGACTGTAGCTTTACTGACTGTAGCTTTACTGACTGTAGCTGTACTGACTGTAGCTTTACTGACTGTAGCTTTACTGACTAGCTTAACTGACTGTAGCTTTACTGACTGTAGCTTTACTGACTGTAGCTTTACTGACTGTAGCTTTACTGACTGTAGCTTTACTGACTAGCTTAACTGACTGTAGCTTTACTGACTGTAGCTTTACTGACTGTAGCACTACTGACCGTAGCTTTACTGACCGTAGCTTTACTGACCGTGGCTTTATTGACTGTAGCTTCACTGACTGTAGCTTTACTGACTAACTTTACTGACTGTAGCTTTACTGACTGTCGCTTTACTGACTGTGGCCTTACTGAATGTGGCTTCACTGACTGTGGCTTTACTGACTGTAGCTTAACTGACTAGCTTTACTGACTGTAGCTTTACTGACTGTAGCTTTACTGACTGTAGCTTTACTGACTGTAGCTTTACTGACTGTAGCTTAGCAGATTGTAGCTTAGCAGATTGTAGCTTTACTGACTAGCTGCAGCAAGTTCCAGCCCTACTTTTATGTTTGTCTGTGATGTTTTTAATCCTCAGAGCTAATGGACATGCTGAGATTGTGTTAACACACAATGAGGCTGTTCGAGTGGCACGTTACAACCCGGCCTTCAAGCATATCATCAGTGCTTCCGATGGGTCGGTGAGTGAACTCCCTCGTTTACATTACACAAAATAATCATGAATAAATTAATAACACACAATGT